>OZ018323.1:27739851-27812351 GCA_963969495.1 Ceratothoa steindachneri
GCAGCTCATCTCGGTGGTGGGGGGGAGGGTCCTTAATTCGAAAAAATTGTCCTGAATAAAAATTACTAAAAGTCTATCTATTTTATAGAACCAGATGATGGGTAGTGTACTCGAAACGTCGTTATGATTAAATGAGAACTGTTATTTGTTTCATTCTCGGATTCATCCTTAACTCAAAAATAAGACTCCTTAGAAGCAAACCGATTAAATATATATATATATATATATATATATATATATATATATATATATATATATATATATATATATATATGCGGTTAGGTAAAGGGAATAATAAGAATTCATTAATCCTCTAGAAAAGTATCATAGAGTTCCTCAACCCTCTTCAGGAGCGCCACCCCATAAAACTGGGCTACCATCAACTTTTCAAAAGAGAAATTTCAATAAGATTTTGTACCATTTGGCGTTTGAAACTTTAACAGAAAAGGAGAAATTATGAAATGTTTCCGCGGCTTTTGACCTATCTATTTTTTTTTATAACGAACTATAACGTCCATGTTAATGCGGTTAGGTAAGGGTAAAATGAAGAATTCTTAACGCAGCTAGAAGAGGTCTTCTGGAGTTCCTCAACCCTCTTCAGGAGCGCTACTCATACGACTAGGCTCCCATCCATTACTCAAAAGATGAATGTACGGGTTCAATTATAAAATTATGAAATCAATTTTTTTCTGTAAGGAACATTATTGATAATCATAAATCTGATGGCTCGCTCTTTGATGAAGACAAACAATCAGACTTCTTGATCAAATGAACTAGAAACAAATCTTGCAACACGCGGCGTAGTTGTACAAGCTTCAACAGCGCCACGTTATTGACACCGCGAAGGATTTCATGGGCGTTTCCAACTAAGGAAGCTTCTATTGAAAAGAGCTCATAAAGAGGCCCGTTTAATGGTCGCTAAGGACCATCTGCGAGATAGCAAAGCTAAATTTAATATAATACTATTGTCATTTGAGAGAAAAATGTAGATATTTGTTTAGAATGAATTCCTCATAGAAAAGAACACCATATCAATTGCCAAATTTGGAGGAGGTTCGATTATCTAATGGGGATGTTTCGCTGTTGCTAGCAATGACGCATTAAAAATTATACTCTTAGATGGGAGTATGAATTCTGAAAACTATCAGCCCATATTTGAAGAAAACGTGAAGAAATCGACAAGGAAACTGGGACTTAGAAGGCATTTCAATTTTTAACAAGACAACTATCCAAAATATACAAGCAAGTCTACTCATAAATAAAAACTTAGCACAACACCACATTACTCTAAACCACGTTCCTTTTCAAAGCCCAAATATGAACCACATTTAACAACTGAGGAAGGACCTGAAGAAGACTGTGCACAAGAAGGGCCCTCTCAACATTATTGAATTGAGAAAGTATGCTGAAGAAGAGCGGTATAAAATCACGACATAAAAGTGCACGAAACATATTCTTTATAAGAAACGACTCACGGCTGTTATTAAGCTAAAAGGGGTCATACGAGATATTAATTTTTTGTTGCCATTACTTATGTTTTCCTGTTTTCTAATAAATAAATCTTTGTCATTGTTACACTCTTTTTCATTTTAACATTTTGTATTCATATGGAGTCACAAAGAAGTATGAAGTTTATATATATATATATATATATATATATATATATATATATATATATATATATATATATATATATATATATATGAATGCAATGTCCCGCAGGAAAAGATGAAATGGTGTTTCCAAGTACTTTCTAACTTTATTAAGTTCCTTATCAAGGATAACTACAAGAAATAATATTATATTAGAGGTATATATACAAAAGAAAAGTATGAAAGACTGCCTCAATCGCCAATGAGGAAGACGGAAGGGTAAAGGTAAAGATTCACATTAAGAATTACAAGAAACAGGTAGTAAGGTTAAACTGAGAAGACGGAAAGGGTAACAGATTAAAAGAAATGGAGAAAGCCTAACGAAAGAGATTATAAGACACGATGAGCGAAAAGTGGGGAAAATACAATGTACATAACAGAGCAGTGACAATTAAAAAAAAATAAATAATAAAAAAAATTGGGACCACATAACTAAAGATTGTATATAAAAAACTAAGAACAAAAGTCAATCTTTAGTTATGTGGCCCCATTTTTTTTTTTTTTTAATCGTCACTGCTCTGTTATGTATATTGTATTTTCCCCACTTTTCGCTCCTCGTGTCTTATAATCACCAATGGGACCACTTGCACTTGACTTTTTTATGACACACCTCGAAGATCAAATGTTTTCTACTAATTTAGTTAGAAACTCTCCTTCTACCGCCGTTTTGTGGCTGATTCCTTGGCAATTTTTAATAATCTTGCACATAGCCAACTTTTCTTGAATTTTTTTGAACACTTTACACCCCAACATCAAATTCACCATGGAAGTGGAGTCAAATGATAAAATGCCCTTTCTTGACCTTTTAATCACCCGAGATAATGACCAACGAAAAATTCAAACAACCATTTACCGAAAAAAAACTTTCACAGGACTAGGTTTGAACTACTTTAGTTTTTGTGATTTCAGATACAAAATATCCACAGTAAAAACTTTAATACATAGAAGTTTCTCGCTATCATCCACTTACCAATCAATCCATAATGAATTTATTTTTCTTAGGAAATATTTTATAAAAAAATTATTTCCTTCTGACCTATATGATAAGAGTTTTAAAAAAGCTATTTGGTAATCTCATTGGCCCCCTCAACCCTGCATAAAAGTTCCTAAAATGCCCATATATTTACTAATTTCAAATATGGGTTTTTTTAAACGATACTTTTAAAAGAAAAATCCTATTCATTTTTAAAAGATATTTTCCCCAAATCAGCCCACAAATAGTTTTTATAAACAAACTATCGATAGGAAGTTTCTTTAACAGTAAAAATCCTATCTCTTTGGAGTTCCGCAGTGATAATGTTTATTTATTTAAATGTCCCAGTTGTACTGGAGCCTCTTACATTGGCAGCACTGTCAGGTCTCTTGGAGCTAGGTTCTCTGCTCATATGGAAATTTGTTGGCGCACAAACAAAATATTAAATAAAAAGGAAAAGTCTTCTATTAGGGAACACACCATAAGTTGTAAAACTGACATTTCTATTGAGAATTTTCAAGTATTAGCCTTTAACAACAACCAACATTGGCTAAGAACCCTTGAATCTTTATGTATCAAACACTACAAACCTACACTCAATGAAGATTTAAGTGCAATATCATTATTAATTAACTAATTTAACTACAGTTTGTTAGTTGGTTTGCTTTTTAACAAACCAAGCGTCACTGTAACCTATAAATACTAGCCCCTTGTTAAACCCACCATTCACTCTCTAGGATGGATCCACTTTAGTAAGTACCCAAATTTACTGTTTTTATATTGAATGTTTTTTAACTCTTACAATCTTTACAAAATTAAAAACAAAGTTTAAATTTACTATCTTTAAACAATGCCAGGTCAATTTCTCTTATAGTTTTTAATTAATTTCTGCAATAAACTTTAAATTTATTAACTAATTTTTTTAGTCATTTTTAAAGCAAATTTAACTGTTGCCAAGTCATATTTAATAACAAAAAATTTAACTTATAGTACTTTTTACTGATATTTTCTAATTGGTCACCTTTTAAAATAATGTCTTGTTGGCCTTTTCAAGTTTTCTTCTTATGTATTAACAATTTTTTGAGTCAGTTTTAGAGCAAATCTAACTGTTGCCAAGTCATATTTAAAAATTTTAACTTATAGTACATTTTACTGATATTTTATAATTGGTCACCCTTTAAAATAATGTCTTGTTGGTCTATTTAAGTTTTCTTCATATTTATTTTTGTAAACTTATTCTAGCCTGAAGATGAAAACTTGGAGTTTTTTAAACGTTGTGAAAAATTAAAAGATGCTGCATCCGTTTATCGTGGCTCTGGGATTTATCCTCAATATTAAATGCAGGCTTCACGGCTGAGCTCCATATATATATATATATATATATATATATATATATATATATATATATATATATATATATATATATATATATATATATATATATATATATATATATATATATATACATATATATATATATATATATATATATATATATATATATATATATATATATATATATATATATATATATATATATATATAAATTTAATTTAATCTTATTTTTTAAATGATTTAAATATACCATACAAGGAATGATGTTCCGACTACAACATAGCAGGAAAAACATTCAAATTAACGAATATACAAATGGGATCCTATATTTGACCGTGTCTCAACGTATGCACACTTCAGTACATGTAATTAATCTCCTGTAAACCCAAAAAAAATCGGAAGAAGTAAAACACGCGATAGAGTATGAAAGATTAGCAAAAGAATTTAGGAACGGACAAATGCAAGCATGAATGATGGAGAAAAAAGAAGAGGAAGAAGCTCTGCCCAAAGAATATTTCAAAAGAGTATTAATCCAGAGTCATGGCTTAAGTCTGAGACTGCTATATTTTTTAGGTAAGAAAATTAATAAAACTAATCAAATGTTTTATTTTGTTTGTATCATAAATTGAAGGTGAAATATATAAAAGTTTAGCGCCCAAACTCATTTTATTAATAGATAAGATCAATTGATAGCCGGAGTCACTATTTACATTGATATCTATTATCCTTCAGGACTGCTGCAATTCGTTTTGGAATGCTGGAAGCAAATTTGTGATGATATCTTGACTGTGTTCAGTAAGCACCCGCAACGGCTCACAATTGAATGGCTTCTTTTATCAAAAGTCAGGTTGTTTATCACCCACAAATTCTGCATTGGGTTTACATCTGTGAATTCCGTGGCCAAAGTCACAAAGTTCAACGTTATTTTCAACCAAGAACTTTTTAATTGCTGTTGCTTTGTGAGAAGGTACGCTAGCATACCTTTTTTTCTAGTATACCTTTTTTTCTAGCATACCTATTTTCTAAAAATACAGTTATCGTCCTCAGATTGGCTTGAAACTGTTAGGAAAGATGTTGATGGAACACGTTTTGGTATGATTTTGACTTCATAGCAGTGTTCTAAGGCAAAGCTGTTACTGTTCGTGTCCCCTTAGATGAGAAGCAGCCACAGACATGGAGAGTGTCCTGATGCTTCATCCTTAGCACGGCATTAGATTCGTGAAAGCGCTCACCTTTTCTTCTCCTAATGAGGGATCTTTCAGAAGTTCCAGAGAAGCCGAAGGGAGATTAATCAGAGGATACCAATTTGCCCAGTTTTCACCAGTTCTTCTTTATATTTCCTTTAAAAGTGGAACCTAAATCTATCCGTAAGGTTCTTTTTCGTGAGATGAGTCTTCTTCGTAGTCCTTCTCGACTTGAGACTTTATAGAAGAGTTTCCGCCTCACTCACTGTGCGCGCCGAAGCATTCACACCTATCTCTCTTTTCAATTGTCAACAAGCTTGGCACTGGAGGTACCTCGAACCTTGAGCTGGAAACTTAAAAATAAGCGATCTTGGCGTTCATTTGAATCATTTGGGCATCCAGAAGACTTATTCACAAGAGTGTAACGAGTTTTTTTTTTTTAATTCAATAATAATGCTAAAGATGGTGGAGAGCAACAATGGTTGCCACGCCATTCTTTGGGAAAAACCACTTTTGGAATTGAAAAAGATTCAAACATTTTTTTGTCCCCCAAAACAAAATTTGCAATAGATTTTACACAATATCATTCATTTGACCCATATTGGTCATCATTTTATCCTTTCGATTGAATAGCAAAGCTCTTGGGTCTGACCCCCCTCCCCCTTCTACAGAAACACGACCAGAGTGCGATATGGATTCAGCGAAGTAATACACGTTTATTTATTACTATTTTTGAAATGCGGACGTTTCAATAAACCTGCAATAATTTAAATATGAGAATAATGATTCCTATCAGGTAGATTTTAAAAATTAAATATATACACTACCGAGCAAAGTAAGAGAACGATTTTCATTTATAAAATATCTTCAAATTGAGCAAGAATGCAACAAAATTACACCAGAGCTTTGCAAGAAACTGGTGAAGTCTGTGGTCGTTGTTGATGAAAGTAATAGAAAACAAAGACTTCAACACCTCATTTTTTTAAATGTTTTAAGTTTCATCGTTGTCAAATCTTGCTTTGTTTCTAGTATATTTGCTTACTAAGCAATTCTGTGAATGATCGTTCACTTATTTTGCACATGTCAATATATTTTTTTTTTATAAATTCTTTAATATATGATTGTATCATATGAAATATTCATAAAATATATTAAAAGCATGCCTTTAAGTACCATGGATATCTCATTTCGCCACTCTTCATATTTTAAAAAATATTTTAATAAAGAAAAATCGTTCTATTTTTTGGTTCGATAGTGTATTAGTCTCAAAACTTTTGGCCATGACTACAAGAAAACCCTATCAGATACTGTAACGCTCCAAAGTGCTGGGAATTACTATAACAACGTCTGGTTTCATTAAAAACGTAACCGAAAGAATTAACAAAAGTAAAATTGGACTGAAGCTATTATGCAAGATCAGACCGTTTAATTGTATAAGCAAGAAGAGAATTAATTCATCAATCAATTATTCAATTTACACTAATCTACCCGACTATAGAAATGTCTACCATCTCTAAAAAGTAGCTTCCTGAATCTACAGAGAATTTAATATTAAGCGATGTACTTCATAACAAACACGAAAAGAATGGAACAATGGAAACTGAGAGACCTACGCAGAAAAAAAAACGGAATCAAGTGCCATCATAAGATAATTAACAAAAGAGCAAAACATACTATATAAAAAAAAGAGAAAAGATTTGCGAAGAATTAACCAAATATTTACGTAGAAATAAACAACACAACCTGCGCAGCCACACATTACGACAAAAACAATCCTGAACATGAACTCAATTCTGACAAAAATATCCTTTATTTGACTACACAGATAGAACAAATGACCGATTTTGACAATCAAATACATTAATCACGGAAGCTGAATTAACAATTATGAAACGGGGTTGAGGTAAACAACTTCGAACTTCAAAGGAAAACGAATCAATCAGCTGAAAAAGACTTACATACGAAAGACTAAACCACAACAAAATAAATTTTCATGAGAACTATGTAAAGAGTTAAATAAAACAAATATATACAAGAAAATAATAGAAAGAAAAAGACACCAGTTAAAGAAAAAATAAAAAAAATAACAGTTTGAACGCCTACCACAACAATAATACAGTACAATATCACTTATCAACATTAATAAATATTTAACCTACTTATTGATTGCCAACTTACAACTCCAATAATACGGACAGAGATTAAAGTTGACTCCAAACAAACTTTTAATACTTAGTAACTCTCCAAATTCCTTCCTTTAGCCGTATCTTTTGCTATCATCGCTACCAAACGGGCTCTACAGATAGGGGGTCAGGGTCAGTCAATAACATTGAATAGAAACAAGATATGCTTAGCAAAAAGTCGCGTGCTCTCACTAATTCTGATTTATGACCTTACGACCTTCAAAACTTTCAATAATTTCCGGAATAACCTTGGGAGGACACTGGCAATTATATCATTCGAAAGAGAATGTAAAACAACAGAAGGGTTTCAAATTTCATTAGAACCTAGCCTAGCTTAGTATAATCTAGATAGCCTAGTATAACCTAGCATAGTATATCCTAATTTAGCCTACTTTAGCTTAGTATAGCATAGCCTATCGTATCCTACTATATCCTAGCCTAACTTAGTAGACCCTAGTCTAACCTAGCATATTATACTTTATATAGCCTAGCTTAGCCTAGCCTAGTATAGCCTTCCCTAGCGTAGCATTGCCTAGTGTGGCCTAGCTTACTATAGCCTCGCCTAGCCTAACCAGGTATGGCTAGCATTACATGCCAGAGCTTAGCATAGCGTCGCCTAGAGTAGCCTAGCCTAGTATAGCCAAGCTAGAATAGGGTACTATAGCCTAACCAATATATCCTTGCATACGATAGCCTAGCCTAGCATACTATAGGCTAGCTTGTTATAGCCTTGGCTAGCTAGCCTACCGTAGCCTAACATGGTATTACATAGCCCTCCCTAGCCTATTATACTTTACCCTACACTAACATAGCATAGTATAGCTCTGTCTAGCCTAGTATAGCTTAGCATAGCTTAACCTAGCCTAGCATAGAATAAATTAGCCTAGCACTATCTATCCTAGACAAGTATAGCCTATACTATCCCATTATATCCTAGGCAAGCATACCTTAGTATTGGCTAGCCCATGGGTCGCCAAACTTTTTTCAGGGTTGGCCAGATAACTGAGAAGATGACGAACGCTGGTCGCATAACCATTTTGTTCAATACAATATATTGAATACGCAAAAAATAAAGACAACCAACATATTTATTTACCAATACACAAAAAATAAAGACAACAAACATATTTATTTACTAAAAATTTACCAAAGAAGTCGTCGTTAGCAATGAGATAGTATTATCACACCCAGTGCGCACATATCTGAGTCTCACAAACTAAGCAACAAAAAGGTTAGTGAGATTTGTGAACCTGGCGTTTAGATTTTAAGATATCATCAATATTTGCTTTGTAATTACTGCATCCACACTGCAGCGGCGGGCCAGATCTGGCACGCGGGCCGTAGTTTGGAGACCCTTGGTCTAGCCTAACATACTATGTTATCCTAGCATATCATTTTATAGCCTAAATTAGCATAGTATATCTTACCCTTGTAAATTATATCTTAGTATAGTATAGCCTAGCCTATAATAGCCTAGCATAGTATACCCTATTCTAGGCTTGCCTATCAGCGTATAGCATATTATAGCCTAGTCTAGTCTAGTCTAGAAGAGTATCGGACGAATAGTTATGATGTTATGGCCAAAACAAAATAATTCCCGGGCTAACCTTAGGAAGAGTTTGGCAATTATATCATTGGAAAGAGAATGTAAAACAGCATAAGGTTTTTGAATTTCCTTAGAATTGGCCGCATAGTTATGATGTTATTGCCAGAACAAAAATAGCAAAACGGGGACTGACTGACCGACCGACCGACGACATAGTGAGATGGAGAGTCGCTCGCGACTAAAAAGTATAAAAGTACTACACACTGTGATAGTAACACCACTGGAACCTACAAGATAGCCAACTATTTGGCTAACCTAAAATTCGGTTAATTTGCAGTCTGTCTGTATTATAAAGCTCCCACGCACATATCTGTCATCTATCTCAGCTGAGAAACACAGGAAGGGTTGAACTTGACCCTATTCTATGATAAACCCTATAAAGCCTATACAACACCACAAACTCCAACAGTACCTCATCACCCAAAGGATGCCACATAAATCACTGTTTAAACGCCGCAAACCTTTTATAACACA
This sequence comes from Ceratothoa steindachneri, assembly GCA_963969495.1. Taxonomy (NCBI): domain Eukaryota; kingdom Metazoa; phylum Arthropoda; class Malacostraca; order Isopoda; family Cymothoidae; genus Ceratothoa; species Ceratothoa steindachneri. The sequence continues at coordinate 27,749,259 of OZ018323.1, forward strand.
ACAAAATTCACTAATCTCCACAAAACCTTCAGTCCCTCTAAACCCTTTAACACCGATAATTTCTACTAAACCTCTCAAAATCCCGGTAAACTCCATAATTTCCCCACCCACAGAAGGAAACTTTTCAACAAAAAAAAAAACACCAAGAGAAAATGAGAGGAAATGAATATGTGGAGAAGGTAGGTAGACGAATAAACATATGAGAGAATTAAGGGGGGCTACCAAGAACATCAGGAAGGTGGGCCATTTCTCCTGAGCCCGCGCTAATTAATTCCGCAACGAAGGCAAACGTCCTAGCGTGGAAGCCAACCTAACTCGCGTTTGCAGAGGTAAGAGAATATAAAGACGAGGATTTATTTCCTTATTCGCCATTATGGACCCATAAAATTAAAGAATGAATGAGACGAGGAGCAAACTGAGTCTAAACATCCTCCGCTATCAACGAGTTAAGGTACACTCGGTATATTTAGTCGCTGGCTGGGAACCCTATGTTGAGCTACTTAGCGATGCCTAAAACATGGTTTAGAGTGCATTAAACTGTTGGTTACCACTGAGATTTGAGATGGTAGTCGGTGCAAATGGGTGTTAAAAATTCATAAATGTGACGATACACACCTGGGAATAAAGGGTACTTCATACCTACACGTTAAGTGAATACATACATGGACAAATCGAATGCATACCTACGAGTACACAATGAATGTTTATCTACAAGTTGAGTGTATACATATATGTTGAAAGCATTTGTAGTTGTTTAGTAGATAAGTACACATCGATGGCATACGTTCACGCCGGTTGCATATGTGCACCTACTCGACAAATGCCTGTTTTTACTTACTAGTTGACGGCATGTGTACACATCGATTACATGCGTACGCAACACGTGCATACGACCACTACGAGTGAATAGGCTTGCTTCACGTGCATACATATTCTGTGAGTGTATACGTATGCGTAACATACATAAAAACATATTGAGTGTATACCTCAAACGTACGAGTGATACGTCTCTTTAAGGATCTTTGACTTTATAACTACATTCCAAGAAGTCTTGAACAAGCTTGTGCAAAGACTCCGAGCCACAGCGTAGGAGGGTCTTAAATACCTTCGAATTCAGATTTAATTACCGTCATACTGCACCAACTCTCATTAAAACAGTAATATTTACGGCAGTCAGCGAGTCAGCAATTATCCTGGCAGTAGCATCAGAACCAGTCACGATTCACCCGCGCGAACTTATCCATTCAGAACCGCAGTTCTGAATCAGGAAGTGATTCACGTACGTCTAGACACAGATCGGGAGGGAGTGCGAGTATCTCTCGCGCCTTGACTAACCTTGGGAGGACTTTTGAGTAGTGGTTAGTCTCAATTCGGGTTCAAAGGTTAGTTAGTATTTTGAATGATTGTTCAAGCTTTTCTTCGGAGGTTTTCGGAGTAGAGAAGTTATTTTGGTGATTGGAAGCAAGACGAAAGGTTAAAAACAGAGGGCCGGAGTAAGAAGACAAAAATTATATTAAAAGAAAAAAATATCGAGAAGAGGGATTAACAGCAGGTACAAGAAGGGTAAAATGATCTCGATAAAATTTCCACTAAAATTCTAAAGGGAAAGAAAGATATCTAAGTAAATTGAAATGGAGATGGCACAATACAAACGTAATTAAATAAGTACAAAATAATGTAAATAAACAAATAACTATGGGTTATACTGCACAATTTCGTTTAAAATAAGCTTATTTTAAATTAATTCTTGTATTATAAGCCAAAGTTCTTTATTTTCATTAAACTAACGAAGATATCAAAGAGTGAGGCAGGGGCCCCTTAATGCGAAAAACAGAATAGAGAAAAAAACATTAAGTTGATAAGAATAAATCTGCATTGAGGATACAGGTTGCGGAGAGCTGAAAGAATATCTTTATAAATTTAAACGTGAAGTTATCCATAAAAGGAAGTTTACTGTAAACGTTAAGTTTGGGCACTGAAAGAATAGGTTATTTGGAAGGAAATGTGCTGCTTAAAAATTTATTAATACTGTTATCAAACGTAAAGGAAGGGGTGAAATTATAAGATTTAAAAAGAACAATTTCAAAAAATTTCTTCTTATAGTTTTGACTTTTGCTATACGAAGGAGCTCTTTACATTTCAGATCGTTTTTCAGATTTTTCATAGTAATCATGGGATTATTCTTTAGGTTTCGAAGCATGTAACGTCGAGACCGATCGTTAGTTAATCTTGCCGGGAGCACCGACCATGTGCAAGTTGAAGGTGATTTCATACTCGCGAAGCTTTCCAATTATAGGAGGAACTTCAACTCGCTCAGAAACAGTCCTATAGATAATCCTTCTGAATGAAGTTTCATTAAATGTTGATGAATATCGCGAGGAACTTCTTTGACGTTCAGCATTGTTCAAAGCAATCTTTTTTGTATGGATTCTTATCAATTACTTTAATCTCTTTTATAGGTGCATTAAACCCATTGGATTATAGGCAATTCTTATCAATGAATGGCGGTGCTCATATTCGGCAGTTTACATCTGTTTCGTTTCTAGAAATTTCTCATTATTTAATCTTACACTTTGAATCGAATTTATAAGATTTATGTTATTAATAACATTATTCTCGCATGTTATTAGACTGGTTGAATACTTTTGTGATATGCTATATTTTGTTTATTAGCAATTTTTGTTATATTAAGTATATTGAGATTCTTGTTAGTTTTCTAAACAGAAAAGGCACAAAGTTTTTCAGAAATATTGACAATTTAAGTATGCGAATACCTTGTGTCATCTCACAGTATATATATATACGAGGGTTGGTCAATAAGTTTTGCAATTCAGATATAAGGAAACGAGATATGAAGAAAAGTGTTTTATTATTTTTCAATATAAGTACCCTCGACTTCAATGCACTTGCGCCACTTGTCCCTGAGGCTTCGAATTCCCGACAACCAGAAATCTCCCTACTGCTGTTCAATCCACTCCTGGACGGCGAGCTGGACATCTTCATCGTCCCCAAACCGGCGTCCACGCAGTGCAGCCTTGAGCTGGCGGAATAAAAAGTAGACGCTAGGGGCCAGATCTGGACAGTAGGGGGGAAGGTTTAGCTCCTCGAATCCACACTCGCGCAGGGCAGCTTGTGCACCTCTGGCCCGGTGGACTTTGACGACGTTGAAGTCGATCATGGGGCATGAGGTTTCTAGGGACCAAACGGGCAGAGACCTTGGTCATGGCCATATTGTCGTGGATGATGTTGATAACACTTCCATGTGATATTCCAAGTTCTCGCTCGATTTCTTCGACCTTCACCCGTCGATTTTTGAGAATCATCCTCTCCACACGGGCCACATTTTCCCCTTTGGTCACGTCTGACGGGCGTCCTGGATGGGGGTCATCTTCAAGGGACTCACGACCATGGCGGAAGGGGCGTTGTTGGTGTACACTGCAATCATACGTTTATGGATCTCTTTTGCATTCTTGCCCTCCTTGGTAAAAAATTTGATCACTGCGCGGTGCTCAACCTTCTCCATTGTTGAAAAATTTGTGACGGACGATCTGCGATCAGCTACTGCTTCTTAAATAGACGAGGCAGGAGTGTGCGGCCGCAGGTCCTGACTTGTCCTAACTTGTCCTAACACCCCCCCCACAAACAGCCATCCCCCTTCCTCTGTTTTGCCCTACGGATTCGCCCAACTTATTCACCGCTCCTCGTATATATATATATATATATATATATATATATATATATATATATATATATATATATATATATATATATATATATATATATATATATATATATATAGAAGAAGGAGCAAATGCAAGTTCTGAGGGTGATAACAACCACCACAAGGCTTTCGCCATATTTATTTTCTGCCTTTCAAAACAATTTTTAAGACAGAAACAAAGGTGCAGAAACCTTGCATTGCAGACTATATATACAATATAGTACAAGAAAGAGAAATTGGACGCGAATGAGCAATGGCACAAGAAACAGGAGTTTTTTAGAGGCAAGAGAAAGGGACATTAGAAGAAGACTAGAATCAAAAAGAGCAGAGGGTGGCACAATGAAGGCAATCCTTTACCTCTAAAAAAACTCCTGTTTCTTGTCTCATTGCTCATTCGTTCCAATTTCTCTTGTATATATATATATATATATATATATATATATATATATATATATATATATATATATATATATACCGTTGCGGGGATCGAAGAATTGTAGAAATTGGCTTGGTTCGCGGAAACCTTAATCTCAGCAGGAAATGACAGGAAAATGAGACCCAGGAATAGATGGAAAAGGACATTTATTTAGTTCTGTTAGACGTTTCGTTCCATACATCAGAACATCTTTAGTGATTCTATTTAAGTCAAAGAAATACGCTATTTAGAAATGTACATTAACATAAACAAACATGAATAGTGAAACACTAAATACAAACCTAGGGCGCATTAAATAAAGCCAAAAAAATGAGACTAAAGTTAAAATAAGATAAATTATAAAAGCAAAAAAAACAAAACAGAATACGAGCATGATTCACAAAATACACATTACCTTATCTAATCGTTCGTTCCAAGAATTAAAAAGTGAACGAAAGAGTGGCATGAAATTAACTTGGTAGGTTGTTAAGTTATGATATACATAGGGAAAATTAGGAATCATACTCGTTAAGTGTTGGTTTTGTTTACTTAATATAGAGTGGCTAATATTTTTTATAAGTGGATTGAAGGAACCACAGAGAGAATGAAAAAAATGTCCGATGAAATAGGGTGGCCAGCATATTTTTGAATGATATTGTATGCTGGAGAAAAATGGCAGTTTATTAAAAATACTGAATTTTGAATCAGAAGTGTATATGGAGGCAGTCATATATATTTTATTTAAGAAAGTTAGTTGTATACTTTGTTAAGATTATTACCCCGAAACGAAGGCAGAGCTAAGCAATTGGTGGCGCTTAGATGAGAGGCGCTCTTCTCTGATTCATTTGGATAGATAATTTTGCCTCTACAGAGATTATTCGAAAGGATGTTTACTTCCGAATGCTCTCCTTAGTTAGAGAGTTAAGTTAAGGGTACGAAATAGATAGAAAGTTATGTATTAATTTGAAGGACCGAAGGTTGGAAGATAATATAGGCGAGAGAGAGAGAGAGAGCAAAATGAGTTTGAGAGTTTGATATGAATTTGATGTGAGTTTTGAGATGTGTTTGATATGAATTCGAGGGAACATGCAGAACCAATTCGAGAAAATGGGTATAAACTTACCTTGGTCGGAGGATAACGGACGTTAATTACGTGAAACTTATACTAAGGAAGTAGTCGTTTCCAAGGTGCCGCATGAAAGATGAGCCCCGAGTTCCCTCTTCTTCAAACTTCGGAACTGTTCTGTCTGGCCGAATCCAAGAGCTTGAGGGTTTGAAGAGAGTTTTAAAGAGATGAGCTTGAGAATTCTTTCTTCTTCACACTTAGGAACTGTTCTGTCTGGCCGAGTCCAAGAGCTTGAGAGTTTGAAGAGAGTTTTAAAGAGATGAGCTTGAGAATTCTTTCTTCTTCACACTTAGGAACTGTTCTGTCTGGCTGAGTGCAAGAGCTTGAGAGTTTAAAGAGAGTTTTAAAGAGATGAGCTTGAGAATTCTTCCTTCTTCACACTTAGGAACTGTTCTGTCTGGCCGAGTCCAAGAGCTTGAGAGTTTGAAGAGAGTTTTAAAGAGATGAGCTTGAGAGTTCCCTCTTCTTCAAACTTCGGAACTGTTCTGTCTGGCCGAGTCCAAGAGCTTGAGAGTTTGAAAAAAATGAGCTTGAGAGTTCTTTCTTCTTCAAACTTAGGAACTCTTCTGTGACTCGAATCCCTCCTGCAAATGTTGTTTAATGAACTGGGGAACAGAGAGGATGATAAAGATGGGAGGAAAGTGGGGACGGTAGGAATCCTGACGTGCACAAAAGTCACGGAAACACCCCTCTTCCCTCATATAACCATAAACCTCTCCGGTCATCGTTCGATAACCAAGGAATAGCGCGACCAGAGAGGGGAAGGGGATAACCCACGGAAGGAAACTAATCCGAGCTATCCTTCCTCGACGCACATACGTTAACGCTCACACGAACATATGTGTAAGACGGTACAAGAAGCTGCAATATTAACTTGTAAAATAGGTGTATAGGAAACATGTTAAATTAAAAATATGTTCTCAGAAAACTCATTTCTTTGTGAAAATCAGTTCAACATGGGGAAATTCTGAAAGGTCTAAATATCTTTGTCTTTATACTTGCTATTTTAAATGTATGTTGCACGGAACTGAAATAATTAGTTCCCAAGAGTGCGGTTGTAGCTTTTCTACAGATGGAAGTTTTTAATTTTCTATCCTCTCTGTGTACAGTTACATCTAGAAAATTAATTTTGTTTTCTGTCTCAACTTCTTTCGAAAACTTTATATTTGGGTGTTACTCATTAAGGTAGGAATAAGTCTTCAAGGGATTTATTACGTAAAAGAAGAAAACAATCATCCACATATCATTTATAAGCAAATGGTCCGTTGGACGATGGCCAATGATTAAGTCAAAATGATTCGTGATAGCACAGGTGTCAGGCGAAGGGTGACAGGACTTTCAGACCATCCTATACATATGTGATTAGAGTTTGGAAATCAATTAAGTCACAAGTGAGATATGAGATCATGTATTTTAAATTAATGAGATTGTAGAATTCTCAGTGAAATATGGTCTTGGGTTGAGTCTAGTATTTTACAAGTGTTGAATGATACTTCAGTTTGACAATAAATAGTTCTGCCTAATTCGAGATGTTTCTTATTTACAATGGACACTACCCGGTCATAAGTAAATGACTAATGTGAACTGTTTCTAGCTCTAAAGGAGCGTATAGTACTTATTTTGTACAATCGCGATCAAAAATGTTCACACCCCTTCAATCTTAATGAATTGGTTAGAAATCTATGTATCTACTACCATATTTTACAGAACTTAAACTCAAATGATGACATTCAATAGTCTACAGGGTGACCCCCCTAAAACAGGCCCCAACTTTCGATAAGCCTCATTTCTTAATTTTCTGTAAAGATTGAATGAAACTTTGGTGATAAATAGTTTATTATTTTTTAAAACATCATATCAAAACATGAGAGTCTTTGTACTTTTCTTCTTTATTCTAGGGCACGTGTTCGAGATGACCTCCATTTAGCTCTGTGCGTTTCTTGAGGCGCAACACAAAGTTGTCCATGACGTCCTTACAAACAGACCGACTAATGGCTCTGATGGCTTCCTTGAGTTCCGTGATGGTCCTGGGTCTCCCTGTGTACACTCTGTCTTCAAAGTAGCCACAGAGAAAGAAATTTGGGGGATGAGGTCTGTGATGTTCCTACTCAAATTCAGTCTTGAGACTGATCACACGGCCACCAAAGTTCTCTTTCATCCAATCTCGGGACAGGTTTGAGGCGTGAGAGTTTGCTCAATCTTGCTGGAACTAGAACTTCCCCATAAGCTACGGGAATAGGGTCGGCAGCTCCCTCTTGAAAGTTTTGAGGACCTCAACATACCGCTTCTTGGTGACTGTCACTGTCGGGCCAGATTCCTCGAAAAAGAATGGTCCGATGATGCCTCTGGCTGAGATTGCAGTCCATACCGTGAACTAAGGAGAGTGTAGGGACTTAGTGGCTACCTCATTTTGTCTGGAGGTCCCCCAGAAGACATTTGTCTTCGAGTTTACCTTTCCTTCAAGATGGAAGTGAGCTTCATCTGATGTCCAAATGAGGTTAAAGAAAGTTGGGGCCTCCTGAATCTTCTCCAATATCTTGACGGCCATAGCCTTTCTCTGCTCCTTACCACCAGCTGAAAGCTCTTTGAGGCTGACAGGCGAGGGTCTTTCTCTACCTTTCTCTTCATGAAGCACCATCTTTCTCCTTCGCCCAGGTAGCGTTTCCACTGTACTCGTAGCTTTATACTTCCGCACGATGCTTGTAATAGCGTGTTTTGAAGTATTCAACTTGGTTGTTATTTTCTTGTATCAATTTTTAGTCGCGGGTGACTCTACATCTCACTTTGTTGGTTGGTCCCCTTTTGCTTTGTTTGTTTTTGTTTTTGTAATGACATTGTAATTATTCGGCCGATTCTAACTAAATTTGAAACTCTTATGTTGTTTTACATTCTCTTTCGAAATATCACCTACACAACCTACACCACCACCACCACCAACACCACCTACAACACTACGACCTAAACCGCCACCACCTACACCACCAACACTTACACCACCCACACCTACACCACCACATCCTACACCACTACCAACTACATCACCACCACTATCACTTTACACCACCTACACTACCATCCCCAACACCACCTACACAACCACCTACGGAACTACCACCTACAGTGCAACCGCCTACACCATGACCACCTAAACCACCCTCATCTACACTTACACCACCATCACCTACACAACCATCAACTACGCCAACGTCACCTACACCATAATCACCAACAACAGCGACACCTAGACCACCACCACTTGCACCACCTAAAACACCACAACCACCTAAAACCACCATCTACACCACATAAAACACCACTATCTACATCACACCCACCTAAACTACCACCTACACCACCATCACCTACACCAACATCACCTACCACGCCACCACCTGCACCATCACAACATACACCAACACCACATACACCACGCCACCACCTGCACCATCACCACATACACCACCACCACATACACCACACCACATACACCTACGACATCACCTACACCAACTGCCCCACCTACTCCACCCACCACCTCACCTACAACACCAACACCACCTACACAACTACTACTTACACCACCACCACCTACACCTTGCAATTACCACTCCCACCTGCACCACTTAACCACCTCCTACAAAACTTAATCCACCACCATCGCCACCTAAACCATCACTACCTACACCACCACCACCTATACAACCACCACCACCTATACAACCACCACCTACAACACCTCTACAAATCTACACCACAACCTACCTCTCCCCCACACACACAACCTACACCTACACCACCACCACCTACAACACCTCTACAAATCTACACCACAACCTACCTCTCCCCCACACACACAACCTACACCTACACCACCACCACCTACACCAACACCACCTACACCACCACCACCGACACCTACAATACCTGCACCACCATCACTTACACCACTTACACCATCATCACCCAAGGTTATCCTATCAATTATTTGGGGAGGATATAATATCCTAACTATTTGGCAGATACTAACGAAATTTGATATCCTTAGGTTCTTTTACATTCTCTTTCAATTGATATATTTGCTAAAGTCTTCCGAAGGTTAGCAGTGGAATTATTTGGCAATATCACCATAACTTTCGGGCGATTCTAACGAAATTTGAAATCTTTATGTTGTTTTACATTCTCTTTCGAATGATATAATTGCCAAGGTCCTCCCAAGCTTAGTCCGTGAATTATTGAAAGTTTTGAAGGTCGCAAGGTCATAAATCAGTATAAGTGAGAGCACGCGACTTTTGGTTAGCAGACCTTGTTTGCTTATGTAAGCGTCTAGTATTTTCTCTAGTCCTCGTTACCATCTTCTGCGACGTGCTTGTGGAAAATGAAAAGTATTGGATGCACGTATGCAAAACATATGGCCTCAGATAATCTCGTCATATACTTGTTGACCATGAATTGTTGACCTTGGACGCGGTGACGGTCATCTTAACTCAATAGCCAGTAAAATTGAGCGATTTCATAAGGGTGTGATTAATTATGATTCATAGGAAATGAATTAAATTATTATTTGGACTTTAGTTTAATTATAATCATACTGTAATTTTTTTTAATAAATTATTAAATGACATCCTTTGTGCTGAGGTTATATAAGAAAGTGATACTATATATTTTTCCTGCCAACTTATTAAGATTGAGGACGTGTAAACAATTTTGTTTGCAACTGTATGTTGTCTCTTACGCAACAGCCAGGGCAAGTAAAGTTATAAACCCGTCTCTTTTGGAAGTCTGTCCTTACATTTGAAAACATACCCAGCTTGAATTTATTTCCCAAAACAAGTTTAAAATTTTACCTAAAATAGTATTCTGCTCAGTAATTTGGAAAATTTGTAACGTAAAATCTTGGTAAGTGGGCCAAGTCCGGTAAAAAAATATATTTTACTTCCTCAGCAGATTTAATAGTAAGAAGTTTAGAATTAAAAATATTAAGAAAGAAGCTTGAAATAGATTTGTATCCCTAGGATGATGGCTAACCATTGTTAATAACATATTGTGTTAAGAATTCTATTTTGAAGTGCATACAGTGAGAATTTGGAAGATATTTATAAGCCCCGCTTAATTAGGAGAGTAATTGAACTCAATTGGTAAGAAAAGTTTTAGTTACTGAAAAAGTTTAGACTGAGTCCTGTAAAAGTTGGCTTACGTTAAACTAACGAGAAAAAAAATCCAAAACGTGAGACTAAAATATTTAAGTAAGCAACGTGATTATTTCGCTCCTTCTCTTGTTGAATCCAGTTTTGATTTAAACATATGAAATATGTCACCAATATATCTCTTGTAAAAATAGGTTTAAAAGAAAATTGACAATTTGTGATAAATTTGTGACCCGAACTTTGTGCCAATACGGGAACCCAGACCAACTCCTTTAATCTGCTGATTGTAAGATGTCCCCCAAAATATAAAATAGCTATCGATTATAACCACTACTAATAAGAAACAAAGCCAAGAAACAGAAAATCCACGAATTATTGAGTTTGAGAAGAAAATGCCGCTTGTACATGGTTAAATTCACTAATCTCATTAACTAGGATAGAAGTAAATAAAGATTTCACGTCGACTCATAATGAAGTTTGGTGTGACTGTGTTGAGTTTAGAAATCTCCTCAGAAAGCGAATAGCTGGGGGGGGGAGGGTTTATTATATGTACTATTTAGACTAAATGGGTGAACGCAATGGGACTAAAAATGTAGTTAATTTGTAATTCGTCATTAGATACGTTGTATGAATGAGACGCAAATAGACGGAATCTTTATGAATTCGAAGTAGGCCATAAATCAAGCATATCAAGGTGAGTTGAAGAAAAGAAGACTTGCTTCGATGTAGAGTCGTCTATAATTTTTTCTGCGGCAAGATTCATCAGAAACTTCTTTACTTGATCATCAATTCCGAGGCTAAGTTTTTTCCTGGATTTCCTGGATCACTTCATACTTTAAAGGTCATTAAATTCATTGAGCCTCTTAGAAAAACCTCCAATTAGCCAGTTGTCTATTTTTTTTTAACCGATGTATCAATCAACAATTTTTAAATACTAGACTTAATCCAAAATCACTTCCCTTAGGATTCTAGAATCCAATTATATTAAACTACATAATTCTTCTCTCAATTGTGACTCAACTTCTTTGTCCCTTCTAATTACATCTCCAACTAACTTAATTTTACCCTTATTTATAACCATTTTTAGTTCTCTGCCTTCTTCCGTCCTTAATTAGTCTTCTGACTCTTCGTTCCATCAAGTGAGCTATTGTATAGTTTAATTATTTCCTGTTTTCGTGTCTAGTATATATGTATTTGTTCTCTTTCAGTCAGTTTATATATGCAGGGGTTGAACAAAATAAAGTGAACACTGTTATATTTCGTACATTTTTAAACGTTGCTAAAACTGCCTAAAATATGAATGTTGCGATGTTCATTTATTTCGAATGTGACTTTTAATCTTTGTATTTGAGTCTACATCACGTTGTTGTAGGTGATGGTCACAGTTGGTGAGCGGAATAATGTGTGAGCTCTCAGACTTCCAAAGAGGGCGAATCGTTGGAACTCGATTAGCGGGAGCGTCTGTAAATTAAACTGTTGAACTGTTTAATGTGTCACGAGCAACATTGCTACGGTTATGACAGAATACACAAAACATGGTATCACGTCATCCATGAAGAACAAAGTTGGGCGAAAAACCAAGTTAACTGACAATGATCGTCGAACAGTAACAAGGATTTTAGCAAAATAACAAAACTACTCCAGCAAAGGTGACATAACTCAATAGCCGTCTGAAGGACACTGGTTCGATAAGAACTGGGCGCTGGGAACTTCACAAAGCAAACAGTCATGGAAGGCCTGTAATTCTGAAACCGTTTGTAACGTAAACTAACGGCAAATTACAAAAGAAATGGAGTCACGACCATAAAACATGGAAACTTAATGACTAGAAGAATGTGGTGTGGTCCGACGAGTCATGATTTACTCGATTTCACACAAATGGCTGTGTTTATGTATGAAGAACCCCAAAGGAAACCTGCAATCTGAACTGAATGCTTCCAACCATCAAATATTCGAGCGGATCCGTAATAGTTTGGGGACTATATCATGGTATTAAGCTGGTCTCATCATTAGTTGCGTTGTTTACCACAAATATCCAGACATTTTCAATAACTAGGTTATTACTATGGCTAGCATACTTTTTTAAGCCACCGCCATTTTTAAAGATGATAATGCTACAGTACAGATGGTCAAAATGGTTCAATCTTGGTTTGAGCAGCATCGGGATGTAATAAAACATCTTCCCTGGCCAGTACAGTCACCTCATATAAACATCATCGAACCATTGTGAGCAGTTTGGGGGCAGATAGTGCGAAGCAGATTTCATCCTCCGTCATCACTGAGGTAAATGGATGACGTTTTGAGAGAAGACTGAGAAAATTCCGCTGGAAACCGTACGGGAGTTACGTGATTATTTTTTTTTATTCGAAGGATTGCAGCTGTACTAAAAGCAAATTATGGTTCAAATCCTTAGTGATAACCAAATATAGTATATATCTCAAGTTTTCATACTATTTTGTCTAACTCCTCTATCTGTTCCTAGTGGGTATCCTTGTTTTATAGTTCGTTTCAAGTTAGCACCCAATTTATTTGGGTTTTTATGGGTTTTTTTATATCGTCCTTCTCGTTCGGTAATTTCGTATCTCTTTGTTTTTGTTTATACATTACTTAATGGTGGGGGGCATAAAGCCCGAAACGTAGTAATAAATGAATCCTGTCTTACATGGTCTTCACTTTTACCCTGAACACACACACACGTTTCAGAAGGGCAGCTTAATTTAGCCGATGTATCCATAGTTTACTCCTTACAGATATTGATAATGACCACAAGTTAACGCCCTTGTTTGATGCCTGTGATCAGTTTGGTATTTGTATGGTAAGAATATTTTTGTCAGTTTGTCTTAGTTTACGGCTGAAGATGATATGGAAACTTGCATATCAAAACTAGTCGCCTGGAATCAAATTTACCTTCCAACACAGTTCGAATCCTGCACGGATTTTTGCGAAAAAAGGTAATAAAATAATTACTGCAAGGAAAAATTATTCCGTTTTCTCTTTCAATGTGGTTTAATGGATTCATTTTCATCATTCTCTCGTGCTACTTTGAGAGATATATATACATATATATATATATATATATATATATATATATATATATATATATATATATATATATAATATCCAACACACCGCAAGAAAGAGAAAACAGAATAAGTTTTTCTTCGGAAATTTCAATAGTCATTTCCTACTTCGAGAAATACGAGCTGGGGTGAGATTCTAAGCTAGCACAGTGAGGCAGCGAGCAACCGCTTTTATCTCAATTATGCTGAGCCTTTAACCACTGGCATAATTGAGATAAAAGTGGTTGCTCGCTGCCTCATTGTGCTTGGTTCGAATCCCACCCCAGCTCGTATTTTTCGAAGTAGGAAATGACTATTGTATTTCCGAAGAAAATACTTATTCTGTTTTCTCTTTCTTGCGGTGTGTTGGATATGTTTCATCATTCTCTCGCGTTCATGGGAGATATATATATATATATATATATATATATATATATATATATATATATATATATATATATATATATATATATATATATATATATATATATATATATATATATATATATCGGCAATCAGCAGACGCGGGTTCGAGTCCCGGCCAGGAATTTCAAACTTTTTTTCCCTGGCGTTATCTCTTTCTTCTCGGTAAAGGATTGCCTTTATTGTGCCGCCCTCTGCTCTCTTTGATTCTAGTCTTCTTCTAATGTCCCTTTCTCTTACCGCTAAAAAACTCCTGTTTCTTGTCTCATTGCTCATTCGCGTCAAATTTCTCTTTCTTGTACTATATTGTAATATAGTCTGCAATGCAAGGTTTCAGCACCTTTGTTTCTGTCTTCAAAATTGTTTTGAAAGGCCGAAAATAGATATGGCGAAAGCCCTGTGGTGGTTGTTAACACCCGCGGAACTTGCATTTGCTCCTTCTTCTATATATATATATATATATATATATATATATATATATATATATATATATATATATATATATATATATATATATATATATATATATATATTTTCTCGATTTGTCTTATATTCACCTTTTCTTCATTGTTTAACGCGTTTTGATACATCGAGTATAATCTTCAGAGTTACAATGGGGAATTATTACAAAGTATTCAGTTTATATATGTTAGAAAATGTATTAACAAAATTACGAACGAAGCTATACCCGTATAGGCAGGTTGTATCCAGGTGACCCCGTAAGGGCCGCGGCGATTTGCCATCCTGGCCGCCGTATACCCACAACTTTCTCTGGTCAGCCTCTAATTTCACAGGGTAGATGCTGACCTTCCTTTCAGCCAACCGTCCCGCATCGGGGCTGAGGGGGTGGGGGACAATGTTCCCTAACCCCTGAGCTCCGGTCTGGGGTGGCTGGTTTTTAACTACCTGCTTCATCTTCACCCATACCTTCCTCACATCCCTTTTCCTCTCGTCTTCAAAATCTATCATTTTTACGCCGTGTCTAAGGTGGAGCCGCCATGTCGATGGACTGCCAGGCCACCAGGCGGGAGGGGTGGTCCCAAATGGCGGCGCCTGGCTCTGCCGGGCTTGTAAGCACCTCTTGCAGTGCGGGCAACTGCAAGAGGTGATGAGCTATTGCGTCCCGTAGCAAAAATAGGGTCATCATGCCCATGGATGAAGCAATAAAACCTAAAACCCCTATAACTCCCCCTTGCTCATCGACGGAGCCGCCCTCGGGCAGCTCCAGCAAAAAAATGGAGGTCCTCCCCCCTGTGCTTGCACAGGGGACCCTCCATATTCCTCTAACCGTAGAGGAGGCTTACTCCTCTCCTCCGCCTACGGGTGCAGGGGACTCCCCCTCACCCCCTTCTCTGGAGGTGCTTTCGGGCACCTCCCTTTTCCCAGCGGCAGTCCCCTCTTTTCTTTCCAAGGGGACTGCCAAGAAAGCCAGCAGGCAGCCCTTAGCCAGCCGCTCCCCATCAAAGCGGCTCGGTAGGGCAAACCCCCTTAGGGGGGAGAGGGGAGCCAGGCCCCTTCGGTCGCTTCCCTCAAAAGACCTGCTGGCAAGAATTTTAAACCTTGCTGGGGTCAAGGCCTGTGCCTCCCCACACAAGACTGGCGACACTGCCAAGGGGACCTGCGATGTCCTGGGAGGGGATGGCCAACTGGAGGCCCCTCCTGTGATAAACATGGTCCTTGAGGAGACCCAGCCTAGGACGGTAGGGCCTTCCATGGGGGGGAATTCGGGCTCGGCGCCAAGCACCGAACTCGAATCCGCCCCTATGCAAGGTCCTCCTCAAATGGCTGAGGGCTCCGAGGCAGTAAAAGGAGGGGAGGGATCTCCTCCGACAGGTGCCCCTAAGACAACCAGGACCTTCTCCATTTCGGAGAGGGACCTGGCTGAGGTCGGTCCATCTGGCCTGGGGGCTTCTGCCGGCGGAGGTGAAAAGCGGGTTCATTCCCCGCCCTCCTCTCCAAAAAAGAAAAAGACAAAGAAGACTAAAAAGACGAAAAAGACTCGGGGCTCCTCTCCATCCGCGGGGGCTGCGGGGAAGGATGGGTCTGCTGCCACTTTGGGAGGTGACCAAGCCAAGATCGGCACATCCGGCCCCTCTACCCCCTCGTGTGCGGAGCCCCTGACTAAGACCAAGAGTGCACAGGGCGGAGCCTCGATGACATCGGGGCCCCTCATTCAGAGGTTACCCGGCGTTTTCGAGCCTGCTGGCTTGAAACGCTTCCTCGTTATTCGCTCCACTGATGGCACCATGTTGTCCAAAGGCAACATGATCCATCAGAGGAGAGGATTAGCTAGTGCAATTGGTAGAGAGCCGAAGGTGACCCGTTTCTCGGACGGGAGCCTTCTGGCGAATGCGGCGAATCCCGCCGAGGCGGCCAAGATAAGTGCTCTTCGGAGACTTCATGGCACCCCGGTGAGTGTGACGCTGCACTCTACCATGAACTTTGTGAAAGGAGAAGTTTATGCGAGGGAACTCGTTGACTACTCCATTGAGGACATCACCCTAGAGCTGGCCGACCATGGGGCGGTCAAGGTCGAACGTGTGATGAGAAAACAGAGAGGGGCTTCTAGACCCACCCCTACACTCTTCGTCACGTTCGACTGTGACAAGCTCCCTGAGTCGGTGCGTGCCGGTTGGTACCACTACCGCGTGAAGGCATTCGTGCCACTGCCGCGGCGGTGCTATTACTGTCACCGCTTCGACCATACGAATCGCTCATGTAGACGTGCAAAGTCGGGGTCACCCAAAGTCTGTGTAAATTGCTCCAAGGTCGCACACTATAAGTCCAAATCGTGTGTGGCCAAGTGTGTCAATTGCGGAGAGCCGCACCCTGCTTCTTCGAAGCAATGTGGTGCATATCTCCTGGAGAAAGAAATCCTGGCCGTTCAGGCCCAGGATAGACTCTCATTCCGCGAGGCTAAGGACTTGATCCTGGCGCGCCCAGCTCTGCCTGGGACGTCATATGCCTCAGTAGTTCGAAAGGCACCCTCTGCTCCTGGACCATCCAGGCCAACGAGCACGGTTGTTTCCGCGCCCATTCGGAGCCCTTCTGCGGGCTCTACCCAACCCGGGCGCTCCCCTGGTAAAGCTGGCGGCAAAAAGGGTTCATACCCAGCCCCGGCTAAAACCAGGGCTCCCCCCTCTTCCCCCAGCGTGACCGTTTCCCGCAAGGCGAAACGGCCACGCGCCTCCACCGAGTCGTTAGACTCACAGGAGGCAACACCCCGTAGGATGGTCGCTAGGCCATCTTCAGGGGTTCCTAAAGCTGTCCCCCGAAAGGAGGACAGCAACAAAGGAGCTTCGGCTCCTTCGCCCACGCCCCGAGGTGGAGCGAGTGCCTGGGAGACGGTGGTTCCTCGAAAAGAGGGCCCCCTGCCTCCGAAGCCGCAGCGCCTGCCTAAGGTTTCGAGGCGGAGGGAGGAAAAGACTCGCATGGCGAGCCCAACCTCCCCCAATAAGTCCTCGAAGGCGACAGCGCTTTGTTCGGCCAACAGCGCCCGGGGTTCTGCCCCCGGGAAGCGTACGGCCATTCCCGTGAGGGTCTTCAATTCGAGGAGGGCCCCCGCGTCTCCTCCGAGCTAGGCCTGGAGGGCATATTCCTTTAATGGAATTGCCGTGGACTCCGGGCCTACTGGAAGGAGCTGCGGAGGCTCGCCTCGTCCCGTTCCCCGTTAGCTATTTTTTTGCAGTTGACCATGCTAGGCGCGTTCCCCCTGCCTGCCCTCCCGGGGTATAAGGGTCTTGCGACCCCACCACCGCGGGATGGCCGGGCTGGGGGATGCGCGGTTTACACCCGGCATGATGTCTCCGTTCTTCCTTTCTCTTTAGATGCCTCCTTTCAGGCAGTGGCTGTGCAGCTGCACCTGGATAGGAGGTATACTATCATTTCTGCGTACATTCCACCGTCAGCTGACTTCGACGCTAGGGACTTCCGCCGCGTCGTGGCACGGTTTCCGAGGCCCTATCTCTTGCTTGGAGATCTGAACGGCAGGCATCCTCTCTGGGGAGATTACTCCATAAATCCCAGGGGACAAGTCCTTGCCGATCTGATCGAAGAGCTTGAGATGGGTGTCCTAAACGTGGATGAGTTTACGCATCACTGTCCGACAACCGCTTCATTTTCTTGCCTTAACCTATCTTTGTGCTCTTCGGATGCACAGCCTGATTTTGATTGGGGGGTGGTCGATGACCTCCATGGTAGTGATCACTTTCCCATTCAAATATCATTTTCAGGGCAACTGCCGCCTGAGAGACCACCTCGGTGGTGCTTGGCACGGGCGCGAGCGCGGTGGCCTGCATTTCAGGAAATGACTGAATTCTCTATCTCAGTCGAGGAGTTTAGGTCGGTAGATGAGGCCGTTGAGTTCTTATCCGGCAACCTCATCACCGTGGGCCTGACTACTATTCCTAGGACGTCTGGCCGTTTTGCACGCCGACCACTCCCATGGTGGTCGGCCGAGTGTGAGACGGCCCTCAAACAGAAGCGTTATGCCTACATGCGCTATAAGCGCCGCCCGAACGATTTCACTGTCGCTGAATTTCGTCGGGCTAGGGCTAGGTTCCGGTATATTTCGAAGCAGGCCCGCCGCTCTTCTTGGCGGGCATATGTCTCTTCACTTAACGGGAAGACCCCTTTAGCTGAGGTGTGGAAACGAGTCAAAAGGATTCGGGGCAAGTTCTCGCAGGACCCCCCTCCCGTTCTCCAGGAGAATGGGACCGCAATCTCGGTCCCCGCGTCCGTGGCGGAATCCTTAGCGACCGCTTTTTCCGCATTCTCTAGCCGTGATGCTGCTCCGCCAGCATTCAATGCACGTCGTGATGTCGCGGAAGGCCGCCGGCTGGACCTTACCTCCAGAGGCGGAGAACCCTTCAACGACAAGTTTACTGTGAGTGAGTTGCGTTCCGCTCTCGCTTCGTGCGCGGACACCGCCCATGGTCCGGACGATGTCCCGTACGCCATGCTTCGACACCTGGGTGAGCGAGGCATGGCCTTTCTGTTAGATTTGTTCAACAGGATCTGGGTGGAAGGTCTTCTCCCAGACTCCTGGCGAATCGCTACTGTGCTCGCCTTTCGCAAGCCGGGGAGAGATCACTCTACTCCAACCGGTTTCTGCCCAATCTCTCTAACCTCTTGCGTGTGCAAGTTGATGGAGAAATTGGTACTGTTAGATTAGCCTATTTCCTGGACAGCGGAGGCCATCTGTCTTCTGCACAGTGCGGCTTCCGTAAGTTCCACTCCACGTCGGATGCTCTGCTCCGACTGGAAAATACCGTCTGCGAGGCTTTCCTTCGTAGACAGCACTACGCCACGGTGTTTTTTGATCTGGAGAAGGCCTATGATACCGCATGACGATGCGGTATCATGGAGACTCTCCACACGTAGGGGGCGAGGGGACGCCTCCCAATGTTTATATCTGAATTTTTGCGAGATCGTCGATTACGCGTACGGGTGGGGGGAGCCCTCTCCGGCCCAAAGGAGCAGGAAGAGGGTGTCCCGCAGGGAAGTGTCCTCAGTGTCACACTCTTTGCCCTGAGCATCAACGGCATCACCTCGGTGCTGCCGGAAGATGTTCTCGCTACGCTCTACGTGGACGACCTTTCGATCTCTTTTGGCGCGGCCCAGATGCCAACTCTGGAGCGTCGACTCCAACAGGCATTGAACCGCGTCTCTCGCTATGCCGAAGCGCACAGGTTTTGGTTTTCTTTGGCCAAGACTAAGGTGGTGCACTTCTGCTGTCATCCACCATCCACGGCTTTACCCCGACCCAGATTTGTTTCTTAATGGGGTGCGCCTGGATGTGGTTGAGTCGCACCGTTTCCTTGGTCTTGTATTCGACCGACGCCTAACCTGGGAGGCTCATATTCGCAGCCTTAGGGTCTCTTGTACCCGCGCCATGGACATTCTCCGTTCCGTGACGTTCAGCGCTTGTGGCGCTGATAGGGCTACCGCCTTACTTTTTTATCGATCCTTTGTTCGCTCGAAGCTCGACTACGGATGCGAGTTTTATGCATCCGCAGCCGAGCGTTTATTGCGGAAGATGGATTCGATCCACCACACCTGCCTTCGCCTTGCGACCGGTGCCTTCGGCACTTTCCCCATTGAGAGCCTGTTGGTCGATGCTGGGGAGATGCCACTCTGCGCCGCGTGCAGTGCATCACTCGCCTGAACGCGCGAGCCCGGCGCCTCCCTCAGTCGCCAACAGCTCTCACTGCATCCGCAGCTGATCTCAAAGGTGCCTATGCCGCCGAGAGACGCCAGTCATACCCTAAGCCCTTTGGGTTTAGGGCCAGGAAACTCCTTCGAGAGGTAGATATAGCTCTCGGGCCGGTGGAGCCCCTGGTTCTGCCCAGGACGCCACCCTGGAGGGTACCACATTTGGCTATTTGTCGCTACGCCTCTGCTCCCAAAGCTTGTACTGCGCCGGGAGTATTGCGTTCGACCTTTTTGGAGCACACATCGTGTCACGCTGATACCGTGCCAGTGTATACGGATGGCTCCAAGTCCCAAGAGGGGTTCGGCTTCCACGCCGTATCCCCTCTGTTTGAAGTCAGCGGGGCTCTACCAGGCGCTGCGTCTGTCTTCACGGCCAAGCTGGTGGCAATACACCACTCGGTACGGGAGATTACGCGACGTGCCCGGTTCGGAGACCGGATTGTGATCTATAGTGACTCACAAAGCGCCCTGAGTGCTCTCGGGGCATTGGAATCTCCGCATCCCCTGGTTCGCGAAATCCGTGACGCCACGGTTTCGGCGAGCCGGGCAGATGTCGAGATTATCTTCTGCTGGGTTCCTGGACATGTAGGAATTGCGGGGAATGAGCGCGCCGATGAGGGCGCCAAAGAGTCCGCGAGGACTCTGCGACCGGACCAGCGTTTCGCTCTTCCTCACACTGACTACATGGCAGGAATACGGGCAGCTCTTCGGACTGCTTGGCAAAGAAGATGGGAGACGGTCGAGGGGAACTTAAAGTTGCGTGCCATTGCGCCGCGACTGTTCCCATGGACCTATCCCCCAATGCCGCGGCGGCTTCAGGTTGCTTTCTGTCGTCTTCGAATCGGACACACTCGTGTGACGCATCGCTATTTGATGGAGCGCTCGCCTGCGCCCTATTGCAACGACTGCGTAGTCCCCCAGGCTGTTCGGCACATTCTTGTCGAATGTCCCAGTCTGGGTGATCTTCGCGCACGATACCTGTCTCGGTACCGGGATGGCCTGTCCCCTGTACTCGGGACGAGTGCGTGCACCATGACTAGTGGACTTATTGACTTTTGGGGGGAGGCTGGCCTTCTCCCTTTCATTTAACTCGGTTTAATTGTTGTTGTTGTTGTTGTTGTTTTTGTTATTGTTTTTGTTATTGTTTTTTTATTGTTATTTCTTTTTATTGTTTCCTGTTTAATTTTTAAAGTAGCCTAGAACCCTGCTGTTTGTTTACGGCGACTAATGCCTAAGTCGGCAGTCGCCAGATAGCCCCTTAATTAAAAAAAAAAAAAAATGGATCCAGGTGATAAAAGGTCAGAGAAGTAGGTAGCCAGAGAGGGGGGCGGGGTTAAGCTGCTTGCCAGAGGGGATTAGTGGCTAGGGGCAGCTCTAAGTACACCTGTACCTCTGTTTGCTTTTCTTGCGCTGGGCAGGATTTCATTGGAGTTAGACTGTATGTTTAAATTCGGTTGTTTCTCTTGGATATATATAGCTTCAAGGAAGAGAAGTTGACGCCTGTTGGGAGCATAGTCTAAAATGTTGGTGTTTTCTTCTATCATTTTTCGGTTGAGGCATGTTCCGTGTACTTCCTGTGTATGTGTTTTAGGTGCACCGTTGTTCAGATGGTATGGCATTCTTATTGAGAGAGTGTCTTCGGTCATGCCGATATACGAGTTAGGTAGGAGCTCACAGTCTCCTAGTTTGCATGTGTACTCGTATATTAGATGCGTCCTTTGTTTCGGTTGTAGCTGGGGTTTGGGGTTATTTTTCATGAAGAGGGTTGAAGTACGTCTATTTTGATAATAGATGATTAAAGATCGCACTAATCATGACCGAAACCACTCTCTCAAGAAGAATGTCATACCATCTGAACAACGGTGCACCTAAAACACATACACAGGAAGTACACGGAACATGCCTCAACCGAAAAATGATAGAAGAAAACACCAACATTTTAGACTATGCTCCCAACAGGCGCCAACTGCTCTTCCTTGAAGCTATATATATCCAAGAGAAACAACCGAATTTAAACATACAGTCCAACTCCAATGAAATCCTGCCCATCGCAAGAAAAACAAACAGAGGGACAGGTGTACTCTGGCAAGCATCTTTATCCCCTCCCCTCCCCCCTTCTCTGGCTACCTACTTCTCTAACCTTCTATCACCCGGATCCAACCTGCCTATACGGGTATAGCTTCGTTCGAAATTTTGTTAATACATTTTTTAAAATATATAAACTGAATACTTTGTAATAATTCCCAATTGTAACTCTGAAGATGATACTCGATGTATCGAAACGCGTCAGTTAAATTAAAGAAAGTGCTAAATTACGTTAATTTACTTCTACCTTTGGCAAAATAACAAAAATCAGTCCCCGATGAACTTCGGTACGCTTATCCACAGGTTAAACAATGAAGAAAAGGCGAATATAAGACAAATCGAAAAGATTTAAAAAACAATTATTAATTCGAAACTAGCGGTCGCTTTTAATATATATATATATATATATATATATATATATATATATATATATATATATATATATATATATATATATATATATATATATATATATATATGCGCGAGAGAATGATGAAAATGAATCCATTAAACCACATTGAAAGAGAAAACGGAATAACTTTTCCTTGCAGTAATATTTTCATTACCTTTTTTCGAAAAATCCGTGCAGGGAAGCGATTCGAACCAGGCACACTGAGGCAGCGAGCACCGCTTTGATCACAGTTCTCTGCGTAGCGTAGTGTACTAACGGCATACTTTTAACTGTGATCAAAGCGGTGCTCGCTGCCTCAGTGTGCCTGGTTCGAATCGCTTTCCTGCACGGATTTTTCGAAAAAAGGTAATGAAAATATTACTGCAAGGAAAAATTATTCCGTTTTCTCTTTCAATGTGGTTTAATGGATTCATATATATATATATATATATATATATATATATATATATATATATATATATATATATATATTTATATACATTTATATATATATATATATATATATATATATATATATATATATATATATATATATATATATATATATATAAACTGCATTGAAGCAGTTAGGATATGCGCTTATGATAGCAATCTTTTGCCCTATTGATAATGAATTTTCATCTAAGATGATGGGGGACACCTTATCCACATCAAAGCAAATGGCTGTATCCAATAGAGAACACTAACAGACCCAGAAAGGAGTGTTTTAATTGGCCCATTTAACCTTAATTTTTGCTGTAACTGACACGAATTCGTTTTCACCCATCCGTGGTACAGGATGGTTTTCACCCATTCATGGATCATTCACTACGTATATTTCTTTTAAAGAAAAATAAGCTAGACTGATGCAATATGGTAGCAGATTCAATGGAACTTGAGATGGATGTTAAAATGTCAATCTTCCAGCTACCTAAGTTCTTAATCAAGCCCTAGGAGTGCCTGATGGAGAGCTTAGTTAGCTGCACCATTGCCATGTTAACCGTATAATTATAATTAGATAGCGTAAAAATAATTCTCGATTTACAAAGCCGAGCTAGAGTTGATTAAATGAATTTTCCATTCTCTTCGATAGCAGGAAGGGGTAATGACTCATAAGAAGGCGGATTGACACCTAAATTTTGTTTGCGTTTGAAACGTTCTCTTATGGTTAATTAATTATCCTCTCGCGATTATAAGGAGAGCTTCTTCCGTGCTCTTGATGAAGGAAACAAAATGGTTAAGTTAGGTGTGGGGGTGAAAATATTTGAAAGTTGATCAATCCAATTAGCCACACAAGGAAATTACTTGCAGTGGCTTAGGGTACCGGCAAGGCACCCAACTCTTCCTGAGTTCCCAATGCAGTGTTGCCTAGTGGGATAGGGGCGGCGAAGGGAAGCCTCCATGAAGCAGTCACACCCCAGAGAAAAAACACTTACAGGTACGAAAATGAACTCAGAAGTACAAACCTAAGACCATGGGTATAAAAATTATCACCACTTTGGAAATTACGACCATGTTATGAATTTGATCCCTAAGTTACGAACTTGAATTCAGAGATACGAACTTATCTCCAAAGGTAAGAATTTGATACCAAAGTTATGAACTTAGTCCCCACGTTACAAACATGATTCCCAAAAGGTACCAACTTAATCCCAGGGAACTAAATTGAATCCATAAGTACGAACTTGTACCCATCTGCACCAACTTGCTTCTTCACGCGGGGCCAAGGGCAAGAAAAAAACCGGTCTCCGAAGACACGCACTTGGACTGACTTTCTGGGCTTGTGTACGTGTGTGTGGTGTGAAGTCGTGTGCGATAGTGAGTGTCCATGCCCGCCATTGAGAGTACGCATCACCAGTGTATGTGAAGATGTAAGAATGTATAAAACGATGGGTGTTTTCATACTTTTAATATATGTTTAGACGTGGGTGCGACTATTTCCAGTCAAACACTCTTCAACGATGCGTTTGACTTATTGTCGTGTTCAGAACAGATGTTCGTTTTAGGGCTTGTAGTTGGATTTCTGAGGTATTGTAGTTCTCACGAATCGCTGATACGTAGTCAGAGAGGCTGGGCTTTACTAGTCTTGTGGCCCATATGATGACAAGCCTGCTGGATGCGATCTTCAGCTTTCTGCTCCTCTTCATGTTGTGAAGTAAAGGAAGATATTTGGATATTTTATCCCGTTCTACTCTGTTAAGAACATATAGGCATTTGGGGCACTCATGTCGATGTTAAGTGCGCTCTTGTTTCACTTGTTCCAAAGTAAAATATATGGATTGATGTCTGAGTTTTCTATGTAAGTGACTGTGGAAATGATTTTTCATTCTATATGGTGTATCTCTGCTGAGTGGTTCAAGCGTCTGGAGGAAGAAAAGAGGTGAGAGAGTGTTACTCTAGAATATGCACCTGTTTATTTTGACGTCCGGGACGCTGATTTTCAAGTTATCGTGAGATAAGTTAAATGTTATCATTTGTTTTTGATATTTATGAAAGCTTAGTAAGGGACACTGTTAAACGTCTTTTAGTATTCAACCCATGCCATACTGAATCGTTTCCCTTGCCTTTTACAATCCTCACTGTCGAGAATAGAGGATCCTTGGGGCCCGTCGAAACCACGAGGTCAGGCTCGAGGTCAGTTTACGTGAGCGAGGACCGTGAGAGCAGTCAGAATATCGAACTACTTTCCGCGATAAGCGGGGATTGGAATCTTAAACGCGCGCTTCTGTCGTCTCCTAGGGTCATATCAAGAAACCCTCGCGGGAGTGTCTCATATCGCGCAAGCGCCGTGGTTATTCGTGGAGAGATTCTCCCCACGCCCTTCCCCCCCACTTATTTGGTGGGGGCAGTAATGGATCTGGCTGTTAACCTATATATTGTTGATGATCCCAATAGGGCATCGACAGTATATGCCTGCCTCTTACAACGAAACACTTCATTCCCGATCGCACTCCATTCCTTTCGACGAGCAGAATGCTAGAATTATACCGAAGGCTCTGAGCCCCAGTCAATTGGTCCATCCTTAGTTTCGATACATTTTGTTTGGCACTAATACTTCCTCCAGTTAGTGTTACTACTAGAGGTTAAACTCCCTGTGGTTAAAACCCCTTAAATAACCATCTGATCCCCTGTTTCATCTCTTAAAGCCTCGAACCCAAGCCAGACTGAGACGAATCATCTGTGGCTATTCCGGCCGTCATCCCTGTGTGTGTTTGTATAGAGGCTCGTATCGCCTCTCGCCCCCTCCCCATCCCTCCTTCTTTAGAGCCCGCTCTGAGGAGCGCAGATACGTTCGGTCCTTGAATACATAGAGTATCTATTGCCATTATTTCATTTAATCTGTTTATTGTGTATAACTGTGTATTTTTTAAAGTTTATTTTTGTACCTACTTTTTCATATGCGTCATATCCGGAGCCACCATTAGTTAATATCGGCCAACTCCACTCAATATTTGGAATTTAAAATCCCTCGCACCCGTCCCCCTCCCCCCTCACTTCTATCCCCCATTTCTGCCGTGACCGGAGTAGAATCAAGGTCAGGCGTTGACCTTGAGCGACCACGCCTATTGGGTAACATAACATAACATAATTTCACGGATGACAAAGGCCACAAGGGCCTATCAAAGGTCATCCACCTCCGTCAAAACCCACCCACAAAAAGCACCATCACCAGGGGAAGACAAAATCAAAGTCCCCCACAATATAATATAACAGATGACAAAAGCTACAAGGGCTCATCATAGGAATTTTGCCCCTTTCATATCCAGAAAGGTCGTGTATTTCCGAGTGCTCAGACGGAAATTATTAATCGCGTCGTGGGTATACCAAGTTAGTTCGGGTCAACAATCCTGTTTCGTTTTTATTTGAAAAAGTTTAATTTAAATTCGCGACCATCATGTCTTCATTCGACCAATTTAAATTACAAGGTGAATCTCTTGGTTTATCCGGACAGGACCTTCTTTCCTATATTCAAGAAGGAAAGAGCGGAAAGAAAGAACAGAGAAGAACGAGCGAGAGAGGGAGAGAGAAAGAGAAGAAAGAGAAAAAGAGAGAGAATAAAGAGAACGCATCCGATAACATGAACTGGAAATGAATAGAGCGAGGATCGAAACGCTCTCCATCAATTCGTGGAATGAGATCACTTAAACGGCATCAGTGAAGCTCCCCGTTTCCAAGGAAAGAAAAGATTTCGGGTCCTATTTGATACATTTTGAAA
Source organism: Ceratothoa steindachneri (assembly GCA_963969495.1). Lineage (NCBI taxonomy): Eukaryota > Metazoa > Arthropoda > Malacostraca > Isopoda > Cymothoidae > Ceratothoa > Ceratothoa steindachneri. Next base: position 27,776,052 of record OZ018323.1, read on the forward strand.
ATATCTTCGAGCTAACCCACTGGGACATTGAAGCGGATGGTGTCGCTTAACTCCTGCCGTTGTTATGCACTAAGCTCCGAGATATTTTCATATCCCTTCTGCCGGAGGCAACGATCGATTATTCAACGTTGAAATCGGAATTGTTACCCGCGTATAACATGATGCCGGATTTCTACCGCGTTACATTTCGTCACGCTCGTGTAGAGCCCAACCAAACTTTTCGACAGTTTGGGTAAACGCTTCAGAAACTTTTTAACTTCTGGCTCGATTCTTCGAAAGTTCCCCACGAGTATGAAGCGTTAATCGACTTCATTCTGAAGATCCAGCTTATGGCTTCGCTTTCTTCGGAGATTCGATCTTTTGAGAAGGAATGCATCGAAGAAGCCGATGTATTCGCCACGAGCCACAATTGCTACCCTAAGGAAGGAAGAAAGTCTGATTGATCGTCCCCCAAATTTAAAAGTGGCAAACAGAAATTTACACCCCGTGAGCCTGGTAAGTTTGTCAAAATATCTGGCCCCTTCAAACCCATAGTTTTTTCTTTATCAGAACCCCGTGACGTCAAACCATTCTCGTTAAATTCCCCTTCGTCATACTTCCCCCAAAAGGCCCATAGTGTATTTCTCCTGGGGTATTGAAGGACATTTGAGGACAAACTGCCCTCAGATGTCCCAATTCCATCCTAGTTCTGTCAATCAAGTGCACCAAATTTGTGCTTCCCCCGCGCCACCACCGTCGCAAGTTGAACCGCCTCCCTCTCCGTCTGCTCTTCCTGCCGCTGGACATCAGGTGAACTTCTTGTTCGTGAAGAGCTCCACAGGAAGCTTGAGATTTGAGACCAGATCAGTAAACGGCTGCCGGGTTCCACCCTTGTTTGGGATACAGGGTGTACATGTATTATGGTCTCGGACGAGCTGCTCCCCCCTATCGCTCCGAACCTTGATAAGTTTGCGGTAGTACATGACTACCTTGGGGGTGCAAATCGATTCCCCATCGTGAATTGCTTTATTGAATGCCCGTATTCTACTGGTTGGGCCGAAGTGATAGCGACCCCAATGAAGCTCTGCGTTGTTCTGGTCGGACAGTGCCCACAGGTCGCTTCCCTCCCTGTTGTTCAACCCAACCTCACGCGTTCCCAGACTAAAAAGGCAGCAGAAGCACCCGCTCCACTTGAAACCCCTTATGACTCTGAGTTTAGCATCGTTTTGAACAATGAATTTGCTAAAGAGCAAAAGGACTGCGATTCACTCCGCCCCCTCTGGTCCAAAGCTCAGAATAAGATTTAGGAGGCCACCCGCGGAAATAAAGTCGTTTCCTACGTAGTGAAGAACGACATCCTGTACCGCGCATGCTTGGAAAGCAATAGTTCCGAGGCCCATGCATTATGTATCCCCTGTTCGCAGGTCCCCCTTCTATTAGAGACGGCTCATGAATGTCTTTTTTCTGGCCATTTCACCCATACTAAAACGGCTCAGAGAATCTTTTAGCATGTTTATTGGCCCGGTGCGGTAGATGACATCCTTAATTATTGCCATTGGTGTGATACCTGTCAAAGGACAGCCGCAAAAGCAAGCGTCAGACCCGCTCCGCTGCAGAAGGGACTAATCACACCTGAAACCTTGCTTCATGTGGTAATCGACCGGATCGGCCCCATTCACCCCCTAGATCCGCTAAATCTGGTACAAGTGGCTTGCATTGAACAGGACAAGGAGTACCCCTTGCCTACCATGCCCAGCGCTACCAAATCCCAATACTGACTTAGACCTTAACGCCTAGCTGCCCCCCAAATCGAAGAGTCAGCTACAGCCATTTATTAAGTCACTTTGGAGACGTGATTTCCGAGATTCCCGGCTGTGCCACTCAGTTCAAGCATGCTATTATTTGAACTACCCTGGAGCCTAATCTTTCTAAGCCGTACTCCCTTCCCATTTATTTAAGAGAGGTCTTCAACGCAGAAGTTACTAAATTATTAAATTTAAAGATTATAGAACCCTCCCAATCTAAGTACTGCTCTCCCACTTTTTTGGTAAAGAAGTCAGACGGGTTATATAGGCTGTGCTTCGATTTTCGGAAACTTAATTCGGTGACGGCCTGTAGTAATTACAATCGCATGGTGCGAAGAATATTAGACAGGTTAGGAAACGTGACTTTTTATTTCAATAACATTTACGTTGCAACTCGCGAGTGGGACCCTCATGTGATCGCCCTCCAGGCCCTGCTGCGTCGCTTGCGCGAGCATGAACTCATATCAGCCCGAGCAAGTGACATTTTGCTTATAGTATGATCGACTATCTTGCCTTTCACATTTGGAACAACCGTTTGGTCCCCCAGGAGGACAAAATCCGCGCCATTGTGGAAATGCCCCGTCCGTCCAATAAGAAGCAGCTGAGATCCTTCATAGGGGTCTACTTTTTCTACCGCCGTTTCGTCCCCCATTTCGCTTCTCTCTCGGCTCCTTTGTGTGACTTGCTGAAAAAGAAGTCCCCACAACACCTTGTCTGGTCCCCATTGGCTCTCTCCCACTTCGAACAGCTGAAGAGAAAATTAGCTTCCCGCCCCTATTCTCCGGCTCCCCAACCTTAAGAAGACGTTTGGTATCAGAACCGATGCCATAAATGAAGGGTTAGGATGCGTGAGGCTCGCCTAGGCGAGCCGTAAGCTTCTCCCGCACGAGAAAAATTATGCCGTCATTGAAAAGGAGGCTTTGGCCATTATATGGACCAAACAGAAGCTTAGAATGTATTTATTAGGTTATTAGTTCCTTGTAGAGACGGATCACAAGCCCCTTGCATATTTGCGAAAGGTAAAAAGTAACAATGGTCGCCTAATGCGCTGTAGATTATACTTCCAGGAGTATCAATTTAAAATCAATTATATAAAAGGATCCGAAAATTATATTGCAGATAGCTTGAGTAGGAACCCCTTAGAGCCTACCCAAACTAATCTCGGATAAATTTTATGCTTGTAACTGTTATGTTTAAGTTTGTTTTTCTTATTTAAACTGTATATATTCGAACATAAGTCTCTTTGTTCACAAATCAAGAAAGATCCGGTAAACCGTTGTATATTTCTCTTTTGTATCTTTTTGTATTGTGTTTTTTATCTTTTTATGTGTTATTTATTTTTGTGTAGCTCTAGGTTATTATTGCCTTTAGGTGATTGATCCCAGTTTGAACTAATGTTAGTTCTTGTAGCCCTTGTTTTCTTGTCTAGTTCATTTATTCCCCAATTGTCCCCTCCCCATGAGGTCTGAGAAATTTGAGACTTTTAATACCGATACAGCGGTTGTCAGATGTCACCTTTTTTTAAAGTAACATTTGGGGAATTGAGGAATGTCAAAAATAGAGGCTCTTTGCGGCCCGTCAAAACCACGAGGTCAGGCTCGAGGTCAGTCCACGTGAGCGAGGACCGTGAGAGCAGTCAGAATATCGAACTGCTTTCCGCGATAAGCGAGGGATTGGAATCTCAAACACGTGCTTCTGTCGTCTCCGAGGGTCTTATCAAGAAATCCACGCGGGAATGTCCACCATCCCTCAAGCGCCGTGTTGGTTCGTGGAGAGATTCCACCCACGGCCCCCTTTGGCGGAAGCAGTAACGGATCTGGCTGTTCCCTATATATTGTTGATCCCAATAGGGCATCGACAGTATATACCTGCCTCTTACAACGAAACACGTCATTCTCAACCGCGCTCAATTCCTTTCAAAGAGCGGAAGGCTAGAAATATACCGAAGGGTGTGAGCACCGGCCAATTGGCTCATCCTTGGTTCCGGTACATTTTGTTTGGCACAAATACTCCCTCCAGTTACCCCGTAAGAGGCGCGGCGATTTGCCATCCTGGCCGCCGTGCTGACGGGATCCAGCGCTCCGTCCGGCCCCAGCTTAGCCTCTCTTCCTTCCTTCAAAATACTTGTTTCCTCTCTTTTCACACAACCTCTCCCACAACTTTCTCTGGTTACCCTCTAATTTCACAGGGTAGATGCTGACCTTCCTTTCAGCCAACCATCCCGCATCGGGGCTGAGGGGGTGGGGGACAAAGTTCCCTAACCCCTGAGCTCCGGTCTGGGGTGGCTGGTTTTTAACAACCTGCTTCATCCCCACCCATACCTTCCACACATCCCTTTTCCTCTCCTCTTCACAATCTATATTTTTTACGCCGTGTCTAAGGTGGAGCCGCCATGCCGATGGACTACCAGGCCACCAGGCGGGAGGGGTGGTCCCAAATGGCGGCGCCTGGCTCTGCCGGGCCTGTAAGCACCTCTCGCAGTGCGGGCTACTGCGAGATGTGTGCGCGATTGCATCCCGTGTTTAAAAAAGGGTCACCATGCCCAATGATGAAGATAAAAAAAAAACAAACCCAACCCTCAACTTCCCCTGTTCCATCGACGGAGCCGCCCTCGGGCAGCTCCAGCGAAAAAATGGAGGTCCCCCCCCCCCTGTGCTTGCACAAGAGACCCTCCATATTTCTCTAACCGGAGAGGAGGCTTACTCCTCTCCTTCACCTACGGGTGCAGGGGACTCCCCCTCACCCCCTTCTCTGGAGGTGCTTTCGGGCACCTCCCTTTTCCCAGCGGCAGTCCCCTCTTTTCTTTCCAAGGGGACTGCCAAGAAAGCCAGCAGGCAGCCCTTAGCCAGCCGCTCCCCATCAAAGCGGCTCGGTAGGGAAAACCCCCTTAGGGGGGAGAGGGAAGCCAGGCCCCTTCGATCGCTTGCCTCAAAAGACCTGCTGGCCAGAATTTTAAACCTTGCTGGGGTCAAGGCCTGTGCCTCCCCACACAAGACTGGCGACACTGCCAAGGGGACCTGCGATGTCCTGGGAGGGGATGGCCAACTGGAGGCCCCTCCTGTGATAGACATGGTCCTTGAGGAGACCCAGCCTCAGACGGTAGGGCCTTCCATGGGGGAGAATTCGGGCTCGGCGCCAAGCACCGAACCCGAATCCGCCCCTATGCAAGGTCCTCCTCAAATGGCTGAGGGCTCCGAGGCAGTAAAAAGAGGGGATGGATCTCCTCCGACAGGTGCCCCTACGACAACCAGGACCTTCTTCATTTCGGAGAGGGACCTGGCCGAGGCCGTTCAATCTGGCCTAGGGGCTTCTGCCGGCGGAGGTGAAAAGCGGGTTCATTCCCCGCCCTCCTCTCCAAAAAAGAAAAAGACAAAGAAGACTAAAAAGACGAAAAAGACTCGAGGCTCCTCTTCATCCGCGGGGGCTGCGGGGACGGATGGGTCTGCTACCACTTTGGTAGGCGACCAAGCCAAGATCGACACATCCGGCCCGTCTACCCCCTCGTGTGTGGAGCCCCTGACCAAGACTAACACCAAGAGTGCACAGGGCGGAGCCTCGATGACATCGGGGCCCCTCATTCAGAGGTTACCTGGCGTTTTCGAGCCCGCTGGCTTCAAACGCTTTCTCGTTATTCGCTCCACTGATGGCACCATGTTGTCCAAGGGCAACATGATCCATCAGAGGAGAGGATTAGCTAGTGCAATTGGTAGAGAGCCGAAGGTGACCCGTTTCTCGGACGGCCGCCTTCTAGGCGAATGCGGCGAATCCCGCCGAGGCGGCCAAGATAAGTGCTCTTCGGACACTTCATGGCACCCCGGTGAGTGTGACGCCGCACCCTACCATGAACTTTGTGAAAGGAGTAGTTTTTGTGAGGGAACTCGTTGACTACTCCATTGAGGACATCACCCTAGAGCTGGCTGACCATGGGGTGGTCAAGGTCGAACGTGTGATGAGAAAACAGGGAGGGGCTTCGACCCACCCCTACACTCTTCGTCACGTTCGACTGTGACAAGCTCCCTGAGTCGGTGCGTGCTGGTTGGTACCGCTACCGCGTGAAGGCATTCGTGCCACTGCCGCGGCGGTGCTATTACTGTCACCGCTTCGGCCATACGAATCGCTCATGTAGACGTGCAAAGTCGGGGTCACCCGAAGTCTGTGTAAATTGCTCCAAGGTCGCACACGATAAGCCCAAATCGTGTGTGGCCAAGTGTGTCAATTGCGGAGAGCCGCAGCCTGCTTATTCGAAGCAATGTGGTGCATATCTCCTGGAGAAAGAAATCCTGGCCGTTCAGGCCCAGGATAGACTCTCATTCCGCGAGGCTAAGGACTTGATCCTGGCGCGCCCAGCTCTGCCTGGGACGTCATATGCCTCAGTAGTTCGAAAGGCACCCTATGCTCCTGGACCATCCAGGCCAACGAGCACGGTTGTTTCCGCGCCCATTCGGAGCCCTTCTGCGGGCTCTACCCAACCCGGGCGCTCCCCTGGTAAATCTGGCGGCAAAAAGGGTTCATACCCAGCCCCGGCTAAAACCAGGGCTCCCCCCTCTTCCCCCAGCGTGACCGTTTCCCGCAAGGCGAAACGACCACGCGCCTCCACCGAGTCGTTAGACTCACAGGAGGCAACACCCCTGAAGATGGTCGCTAGGCCATCCTCAGGGGTTCCTAAAGCTGTCCCCCGAAAGGAGGACAGCAACAAAGGAGCTTCGGCTCCTTCGCCCACGCCCCGAGGTGGAGCGAGTGCCTGGGAGACGGTGGTTCCTCGAAAAGAGGCCCCCACCTCCGAAGCCGCAGCGCCCGCCTAAGGTTTCGAGGCGGAGGGAGGAAAAGACTCACATGGCGAGCCCAACCTCCCCCAATAAGTCCTCGAAGGCGACAGCGCCTCCAGCACTTTGTCCGGCCAACAGCGCCCGGGGTTCTGCCCTCGGGAAGCGTACGGCCATTCCCGTGAGGGTCTTCAATTCGAGGAGGGCCCCCGCGTCTCCTCCGAGCTAGGCCTGGAGGGCATATTCCTTCAATGGAATTGCCTTGGACTCCGGGCCAACTGGGAGGAGCTGCGGAGGCTCGCCTCGTCCTGTTCCCCGTTAGCTATTTTTTTGCAGGAGACCATGCTAGGCGCGTGCCCCCTGCCTGCCCTCCCGGGGTATAAGAGTCTTGCGACCCCACCACCGCGGGATGGCCGGGCTGGGGGATGCGCGGTTTACACCCGGCATGATGTCTTCGTTCTTTCTTTCTCTTTAGATACCTCCTTTCAGGCAGTGGCTGTGCAGCTGCACCTGGATAGGAGGTATACTATCATTTCTGCGTACATTCCACCGTCAGCTGACTTCGACGCGGGGGACTTCCGCCGCGTCGTGGCACGGTTGCCGAGGCCCTATCTCTTGCTTGGAGATCTGAACGGCAGGCATCCTCTCTGGGGATATTACACCATAAATCCCAGGGGACAAGTCCTTGCCGATCTGATCGAAGAGCTCGAGATGGGTGTCCTAAACGTGGATGAGTTTACGCATCACTGTCCGAGAACCGCTTCATTTTCTTGCCTTGACCTATCTTTGTGCTCTTCGGATGCACAGCCTGATTTTGATTGGGGGGTGGTCGATGACCTCCATGGTAGTGATCACTTTCCCATTCAAATATCATTTTCAGGGCAACTGCCGCCTGAGAGACCACCTCGGTGGTGCTTGGCGCGGGCGCGGTGGCCTGCATTTCAGGAAATGACTGAATTCTCTATCTCAGTCGAGGGGTTTAGGTCGGTAGATGAGGCCGTTGAGTTCTTCTCCGGCAACCTCATCGCCGTGGGCCTGACTACTATTCCTAGGACGTCTGGCCGTTTTGCACGTCGACCACTCCCATGGTGGTCGGCCGAGTGTGAGACGGCCCTCAAACAGAAGCGTTATGCCTACATGCGCTATAAGCGCCGCCCGAACGATTTCACTGTTGCTGAATTTCGTCGGGCTAGGGCTAGGTTCCGGTATATTTCGAATCACGCCCGCCGCTCTTCTTGGCGGGCATACGTGTCTTCACTTAACGGGAAGACCCCTTTATCTGAGGTGTGGAAGCGAGTCAAAAGGATTCGGGGCAAGTTCTCGCAGGACCCCCTTCCCATCCTCCAGGAGAATGGGACCGCAATCTCGGACCCCGCGTCCGTGGCAGAATCCTTCGCAACTGCTTTTTCCGCATTCTGTTCCTGGAATGATGCTCCGCCAGCATTCAATGCACGTCGTGAAGTCGCGGAAGGCCGCCGGCGGGACTTTACCTCGAGAGGCGGATAACCCTTCAACGACAAGTTTACTGTGAGTGAGTTGCGTTCCGCTCTCGCTTCGTGCGCGGACACCGCCCATGGTCCGGACGATGTCCCGTATGCCATGCTTCGACACCTGGGTGAGCGAGGCATGGCCTTTCTGTTAGATCTGTTCAACAGGATCTGGGTGGAAGGTCTTCTCCCAGACTCCTGGCGAATCGCTACTGTGCTCGCCTTTCGCAAGCCGGGGAGAGATCACTCTACTCCGACCAGTTTCCGCCCAATCTCTCTAACCTCTTGCGTGTGCAAGTTGATGGAGAAATTGGTACTGTTAGATTAGCCTATTTCCTGGACAGCGGAGGCCATCTGTCTTCTGCACAGTGCGGCTTCCGTAAGTTCCACTCCACGTCGGATGCTCTGCTCCGACTGGAAAATACCGTCTGCGAGGCTTTCCTTCGTAGACAGCACTACGCCACGGTGTTTTTTGATCTGGAGAAGGCCTATAATACCGCATGGCGATACGGTATCATGGAGACTCTCCACACGATGGAAGCGAGGGGACGCCTCCCAATGTTTATATCTGAATTTTTGCGAGATCGTTGATTCCGCGTACGGGTGGGGGGAGGCCTCTCCGGCCCAAAGGAGCAGGAAGAGGGTGTCCCGCAGGGAAGTGTCCTCAGTGTCACACTCTTTGCCCTGAGCATCAATGGCATCACCTCGGTGATGCCGAAAGATGTTCTCGCTACGCTCTACGTGGACGACCTTTCGATCTCTTTTGGCGCGGCCCAGATGCCAACTCTGGAGCGTCGACTCCAACAGGTATTGAACCGCGTCTCTCGCTATGCCGAAGCGCACAGGTTTCGGTTTTCTTTGGCCAAGACTAAGGTGGTGCACTTCTGCCGCCATCCACGGCTTCACCCCGACCCAGATTTGTTTCTTAATGGGGTGCGCCTGGATGTGGTTGAGTCGCACCGTTTCCTTGGTCTTGTATTCGACCGACGCCTCACCTGGGAGGCTCATATTCGCAGCCTTAGGGTCTCTTGTACCCACGCCATGGACATTCTCCGTTCCGTGACGTTCAGCGCTTGGGGCGCTGATAGGGCTACCGCCTTACTTTTTTATCGATCCTTTGTTCGCTCGAAGCTTGACTACGGATGCGAGTTTTATGCATCCGCTGCCGAGCGTTTATTGCGGAAGGTGGATTCGATCCACCACACCGGCCTTCGCCTTGCGACCGGTGCCTTCTGCACTTCCCCCATTGAGAGCCTGTTGGTCGATGCTGGGGAGATGCCACTCGCTCTGCGCCGCGGGCAGTGCATCACTCGCCTGTACGCGCGAGCCCGGCGCCTCCCTCAGTCGCCAACAGCTCTCACTGCATCCGCAGCTGATCTCGATGGTGCCTATGCCGCCGAGAGACGCCTGTCATACCCTAAGCCCTTTGGGTTTAGGGCCAGGAAACTCCTTCGAGAGGTAGATATAGCTCTCGGGCCGGTGGCGCCCCTGGTTCTGCCCAGGACGCCACCCTGGAGGGTACTACATTTGGCTATTTGTCGCCACGCCTCTGCTCCCAAAGCTTGTACTGCGCCGGGAGTATTGCGTTCGACCTTTTTGGAGCACACATCGTGTTACGCTGGTACCGTGCCAGTGTATACGGATGGCTCCAAGTCCCAAGAGGGGGTCGGCTTCAACGCCGTATCCCCTATTTTTGAAGTCAGTGGGGCTCTACCAGGCGCTGCGTCTGTCTTCACGGCCGAGCTGGTGGCAATACACCACTCGGTACGGAAGATTACGCAACGTGCCCGGTTCGGAGACCGGATTGTGATCTATAGCGACTCACAAAGCGCCCTGAGTGCTCTTGGGGTATTGGAATCTCCGCATCCCCTGGTTCGCGAAATCCGTGACGCCACGGTTTTGGCGAGCCGGGCAGATGTCGAGATTATCTTCTGCTGGGTTCCTGGACATGTAGGAATTGCGGGGAATGAGCGCGCCGATGAGGGCGCCAAAGAGTCCGCGAGGACTCTGCGACTGGACCAGCGTTTCGCTCTTCCTCACACTGACTACATGGCAGGAATACGGGCAGCTCTTCGGACTGCTTGGCAAAGAAGATGGGAGACGGTCGAGGGGAACTTAAAGTTGCGTGCCATTGCGCCGCGACTGTTCCCATGGACCTATCCCCCAATGCTGCGGCGGCTTCAGGTTGCTTTCTGTCGTCTTCGAATCGGACACACTCGTGTGACGCATCGCTACTTGATGGAGCGCTCGCCTGCGCCCTATTGCAACGACTGCGTCGTCCCCCAGACTGTTCGGCACATTCTTGTCGAATGTCCCAGTCTGGGTGATCTTCGCGCACGATACCTGTGCCAGTACCGGGATGGGCGGGGTCGCTACCGCCTGTCCCTTGTACTCGGGACGAGTGCGTGCACCATGACTAGTGGACTTATTGACTTTTTGGGGGAGGCTGGCCTTCTCCCTTTCATTTAAACCGGTTTGTTGTTGTTGTTGTTGTTATTGTTTTTGTTATTGCTTCTTTATTATTATTGTTATTTCTTTTTATTGTTTCCTGTTTAATTTTTAAAGTAGCCTAAACAAGGCTGTTTGTTTACGGCGACTAATGCCTAAGTCGGCAGTCGCCAGATAGCTCCTTAATTAAAAAAAAAAAAAAAACCCATGCAAGGTCCTCCTCAAATGGCTGAGGGCTCCGAGGCAGTAAAAGGAGGGGATGGATCTCCTCCGACAGGTGCCCCTACGACAACCAGGACCTTCTCCATTTCGGAGAGGGACCTGGCTGAGGCCGGTCCATCTGGCCTGGGGGCTTCTGCCAGCGGAGGTGAAAAGCGGGTTCATTCCCCGCCCTCCTCTCCAAAAAAGAAAAAGACAAAGAAGACTAAAAAGAAGAAAAAGACTCGGGGCTCCTCTCCATCCGCGGGGGTTGCGGGGACGGATGGGTCTGCTGCCACTTTGGTAGGCGACCAAGCCAAGATCGGCACATCCGGCCCCTCTACCCCCTCGTGTGCGGAGCCCCTGACCAAGACTAACACCAAAAGTGCACAGGGCGGAGCCTCGATGACATCGGGGCCCCTCATTCAGAGGTTACCTAGCGTTTTCGAGCCCGCTGGCTTCAAACGCTTCCTCGTTATTCGCTCTACTGATGGCACCATGTTGTCCAAGGGCAACATGATCCATCAGAGGAGAGGATTAGCTAGTGCAATTGGTAGAGAGTCGAAGGTGACCCGTTTCTCGGACGGCAGCCTTCTAGGCGAATGCGGCGAATCCCGCCGAGGCGGCCAAGATAAGTGCTCTTCGGACACTTCATGGCACCCCGGTGAGTGTGACGCCGCACTCTACCATGAACTTTGTGAATGGAGTAGTTTATGCGAGGGAACTCGTTGACTACTCCATTGAGGACATCACCCTAGAGCTGGCCGACCATGGGGCGGTCAAGGTCAAACGTGTGATGAGAAAACAGGGAGGGGCTTCGAGACCCACCCCTACACTCTTCGTCACGTTCGACAGTGACAAGCTCCCTGCGTCGGTGCGTGCCGGTTGGTACCGCTACCGCGTGAAGGCATTCGTGCCACTGCCGCGGCGGTGCTATTACTGTCACCGCTTCGGCCATACGAATCGCTCATGTAGACGTGCAAAGTCGGGGTCACCCAAAGTCTGTGTAAATTGCTCCAAGGTCACACACGATAAGTCCAAATCGTGTGTGGCCAAGTGTGTCAATTGCGGAGAGCCGCACCCTGCTTCTTCGAAGCAATGTGGTGCATATCTCCTGGAGAAAGAAATCCTGGCCGTTCAGGCCCAGGATCGACTCTCATTCCGCGAGGCAAAGGACTTGGTCCTGGCGCGCCCGGCTCTGCCTGGGACGTCATATGCCTCAATAGTTAGCAAGGCACCCTCTGCTCCTGGCCCATTCAGGCCAACGAGCACGGTTGTTTCCGCGCCCATTCGGAGCCCTTCTGCGGGCTCTACCCAACCCGGGCGCTCCCCTGGTAAAGCTGGCGGCAAAAAGGGTTCATACCCTGCCCCGGCTAAAACCAGGGCTTCCCCCTCTTCCCCCAGCGTGACCGTTTCCCGTAAGGCGAAACGGCTACGCGCCTCCACCGAGTCGTTAGACTCACAGGAGGCAACACTCCTGAAGATGGTCGCTAGGCCATCTTCGGTGGTTCCTAAAGCTGTCCCCCGAAAGGAGGACAGCAACAAAGGAGCTTCAGCTCCTTCGCCCACGCCCCGAGCTGGAGCGACTGGCTCGGAGACAGTGGTTCCTCGAAAAGAGGCCCCCCCGCCTCCGAAGCCGCAGCGCCCGCCTAAGGTTTCAAGGCGGAGGGAGGAAAAGACTCGCATGGCGAGCCCAACCTCCCCCAATAAGTCCTCGAAGGCGACAGCGCCTCCAGCGCTTTGTCCGGCCAACAGCGCCCGGGGTTCTGCCCCCGGGAAGCGTACGGCCATTCCCGTGAGGGTCTTCAATTCGAGGAGGGCCCCCGCGTCTCCTCCGAGCTAGGCCTGGAGGGCATATTCCTTCAATGGAATTGCCGTGGACTCCGGGCCAACTGGGAGGAGCTGCGGAGGCTCGCCTCGTCCCGTTCCCCGTTAGCTATTTTTTTGCAGGAGACCATGCTAGGCGCGTGCCCCCTGCCTGCCCTCCCGGGGTATAAGGGTCTTGCGACCCCACAACCGCGGGATGGCCGGGCTGGGGGATGCGCGGTTTACACCCGGAATGATGTCTTCGTTCTTTCTTTCTCTTTAGATACCTCCTTTCAGGCAGTGGCTGTGCAGCTGCACCTGGATAGGAGGTATACTATCATTTCTGCGTACATTCCACCGTCAGCTGACTTCGACGCGGGGGACTTCCGTCCCGCGTTGTGGCACGGTTGCCGAGGCCCTATCTCTTGCTTGGAGATCTGAACGGCAGGCATCCTCTCTGGGGATATTACACCATAAATCCCAGGGGACAAGTCCTTGCCGATCTGATCGAAGAGCTTGAGATGGGTGTCCTAAACGTGGATGAGTTTACGCATCACTGTCCGAGAACCGCTTCATTTTCTTGCCGTGACCTATCTTTGTGCTCTTCGGATGCACAGCCTGATATTGATTGGGGGGTGGTCGATGACCTCCATGGTAGTGATCACTTTCCCATTCAAATATCATTTTCAGGGCAACTGCCGCCTGAGAGACCACCTCGGTGGTGCTTGGCGCGGGCGCGGTGGCCTGCATTTCAGGAAATGACTGAATTCTCTATCTCAGTCGAGGAGTTTAGGTCGGTAGATGAGGCCGTTGAGTTCTTCTCCGGCAACCTCATCGCCGTGGGCCTGACTACTATTCCTAGGACGTCTGGCCGTTTTGCACGCCGACCACTCCCATGGTGGTCGGCCGAGTGTGAGACGGCCCTCAAACAGAAGCGTTATGCCTACATGCGCTATAAGCGCCGCCCGAACGATTTCACTGTCGCTGAATTTCGTCGTGCTAGGTCTAGGTTCCGGTATATTTCGAAGCACGCCCCCTGCTCTTCTTGGCGGGCATACGTGTCTTCACTTAACGGGAAGACCCCTTTAGCTGAGGTGTGGAAGCGAGTCAAAAGGATTCGGGTTCGGGGCAAGTTCTCGCAGGACCCCCTCCCATCCTCCAGGAGAATGGGACCGCAATCGCGGACCCCGCGTCCGTGGCGGAATCCTTAGCGACCCCTTTCTCCGCATTCTCTAGCCGTGATGCTGCTCCGCCAGCATTCAATGCACGTCGTGATGTCGCGAAAGGCCACCGGCTGGACTTTACCTCCAGAGGCGGAGAACCCTTCAACGACAAGTTTACTGTGAGTGAGTTGCGTTCCGCTCTCGCTTCGTGCGCGGACACCGCCCATGGTCCGGACGATGTCCCGTACGCCATGCTTCGACACATGGGTGAGCGAGGCATGGCCTTTCTGTTAGATCTGTTCAACAGGATCTGGGTGGAAGGTCTTCTCCCAGACTCCTGGCGAATCGCTACTGTGCTCGCCTTTCGCAAGCCGGGGAGAGATCACTCTACTCCGACCGGTTTCCGCCCAATCTCTCTAACCTCTTGCGTGTGCAAGTTGATGGAGAAATTGGTAAATGTTAGATTAGCCTATTTCCTGGACAGCGGAGGCCATCTGTCTTCTGCACAGTGCGGCTGCCGTAAGTTCCACTCCACGTCGGATGCTCTGCTCCGACTGGAAAATGCCGTTTGCGAGGCTTTCCTTCGTAGACAGCACTACGCCACGGTGTTTTTTGATCTGGAGAAGGCCTATGATACCGCGTGGCGATACGGTATCATGAAGACTCCCCACACGATGGGGGCGAGGGGACGCCTCCCAATGTTTATATCTGAATTTTTGCGAGATCGTCGATTCCGCGTACGGGTGGGGGGAGCCCTCTTCGTCCCAAAGGAGCAGGAAGAGGGTGTCCCGCAGGGAAGTGTCCTCAGTGTCACACTCTTTGCCCTGAGCATCAACGGCATCACCTCAGTTCTGCCAGAAGATGTTCTCGCTACGCTCTACGTGGACGACCTTTCGATCTCTTTTGGCGCGGCCCAGATGCCAACTCTGGAGTGTCGACTCCAACAGGCATTGAACCGCGTCTCTCGCTATGCCGAAGCGCACAGGTTTCGGTTTTCTTTGGCCAAGACTAAGGTGGTGCACTTCTGCCGCCATCCACGGCTTCACCCCGACCCAGATTTGTTTCTTAATGGGGTGCGCCTGGATGTGGTTGAGTCGCACCGTTTCCTTGGTCTTGTATTCGACCGACGCCTCACCTGGGAGGCTCATATTCGCAGCCTTAGGGTCTCTTGTACCCGCGCCATGGACATTCTCCGTTCCGTGACGTTCAGCGCTTGGGGCGCTGATAGGGCTTCCGCCTTACTTTTTTATCGATCCTTTGTTCGCTTGAAGCTCGACTACGGATGCGAGTTTTATGCATCCGCAGCCGAGCGTTAATTGCGGAAGGTGGATTCAATCCACCACACCGGCCTTCGCCTTGCGACCGGTGCCTTCCACACTTCCCCCATTGAGAGCCTGTTGGTCGATGCTGGGGAGATGCCACTCGCTATGCGCCGCTTGCAGTGCATCACTCGCCTGTACGCGCGAGCCCGGCGCCTTCCTCAGTCGCCAACAGCTCTCACTGCATCCGCAGCTGATCTCGATGGTGCCTATGCCGCCGAGAGACGCCAGTCATACCCTAAGCCCTTTGGGTTTAGGGCCAGGAAACTCCTTCGAGAGGTAGATATAGCTCTCGGGCCGGTGGCGCCCCTGGTTCTGCCCAGGACGCCACCCTGGAGGGTACCACATTTGGCTATTTGTCACCATGCCTCTGCTCCCAAAGCTTGTACTGCGCCGGGAGTATTGCGTTCGACCTTTTTGGAGCACACATCGTGTCACGCTGGTACCGTGCCAGTGTATACGGATGGCTCCAAGTCCCAAGAGGGGGTCGGCTTCCACGCCGTATCCCCTCTGTTTGAAGTCAGTGGGGCTCTACCAGGCGCTGGGTCTGTCTTCACGGCCGAGCTGGTGGCATTACACCACTCGGTACGGGAGATTACGCGACGTGCCCGGTTCGGAGACCGGATTGTGATCTATAGCGACTCACAAAGCGCCCTGAGTGCTCTCGGGGCATTGGAATCTCCGCATCCCCTGGTTCGCGAAATCCGTGACGCCACGGTTTTGGCGAGCCGGGCAGATGTAGAGATTATCTTCTGCTGGGTTCCTGGACATGTAGGAATTGCGGGGAATGAGCGCGCCGATGAGGGCGCCAAAGAGTCCGCGAGGACTCTGCGACCGGACCAGCGTTTCGCTCTTCCTCACACTGACTACATGGCAGGAATACGGGCAGCTCTTCGGACTGCTTGGCAAAGAAGATGGGAGACGGTCGAGGGGAACTTAAAGTTACGTGCCATTGCGCCGCGACTGTTCCCATGGACCTATCCCCCAATGCTGCGGCGGCTTCAGGTTGCTTTCTGTCGTCTTCGAATCGGACACACTCGTGTGACGCATCGCTACTTGATGGAGCGCTCGCCTGCGCCCTATTGCAACGACTGCGTCGTCCCCCAGACTGTTCGGCACATTCTTGTCGAATGTCCCAGTCTGGGTGATCTTCGCGCACGATACCTGTCCCGGTACCGGGATGGGCGGGGTCGCTACCGCCTGTCCCTTGTACTCGGGACGAGTGCGTGCACCATGACTAGTGGACTTATTGACTTTTGGGGGGAGGCTGGCCTTCTCCCTTTCATTTAACCCGGTTCGTTGTTGTTGTTGTTGTTATTGTTTTTGTTATTGCTTCTTTATTGTTATTGTTTTTTTTTTTTATTGTTTCCTGTTTATTTTTTTTAGTAGCCTATAACTAGGCTGTTTGTTTACGGCGACTAATGCCTAAGTCGGCAGTCGCCAGATAGCTCCTTAATTAAAAAAAAAAAAAAAATGCGTCGTCCCCCAGACTGTTCGGCACATTCTTGTCGAATGTCCCAGTCTGGGTGATCTTCGCGCACGATACCTGTCCCGGTACCGGGATGGGCGGGGTCGCTACCGCCTGTCCCTTGTACTCGGGACGAGTGCGTGCACCATGACTAGTGGACTTATTGACTTTTGGGGGGGAGGCTGGCCTTCTCCCTTTCATTTAACCCGGTTTGTTGTTGTTGTTGTTATTGTTTTTGTTATTGCTTCTTTATTGTTATTGTTATTTCTTTTTATTGTTTCCTGTTTAATTTTTAAAGTAGCCTAGAACTAGGCTGTTTGTTAACGGCGACTAATGCCTAAGTCGGCAGTCGCCAGATAGCCCCTTAATTAAAAAAAAAAAATTTGTTTCCTGTTTAATTTTTAAAGTAGCCTAGAACTAGGCTGTTTGTTTACGGCGACTAATGCCTAAGTCGGCAGTCGCCAGATAGCCCCTTAATTAAAAAAAAAAAAAAATCAATTGCGGAGAGCCGCACCCTGCTTCTTCGAAGCAATGTGGTGCATATCTCCTGGAGAAAGAAATCCTGGCCGTTCAGGCCCAGGATAGACTCTCATTCCGCGAGGCTAAGGACTTGGTCCTGGCGCGCCCAGCTCTGCCTGGGACGTCATATGCCTCAGTAGTTCAAAAGGCACCCTCTGCTCCTGGCCCATCCAGGCCAACGAGCACGGTTGTTTCCGCACCCATTCGGAGCCCTTCTGCGGGCTCTACCCAACCCGGGAACTCCCCTGGTAAAGCTGGCGGCAAAAAGGGTTCATACCCAGCCCCGGCTAAAACCAGGGCTCCCCCCTCTTTCCCCAGCGTGACCGTTTCCCGCAAGGCGAAACGGCCATGCGCCTCCACCGAGTCGTTAGACTCACAGGAGGCAACACCCCTGAAGATGGTCGCTAGGCCATCCTCAGGGGTTCCTAAAGCTGTCCCCCGAAAGGAGGACAGCAACAAAGGAGCTTCGGCTCCTTCGCCCACGCCTCCAGGTGGAGCCAGTGGCTCGGAGACGGTGGTTCCTCGAAAAGAGGCCCCCCCGCCTCCGAAGCCGCAGTGCCCGCCTAAGGTTTCGAGGCGGAGGGAGGGAAAGACTCGCATAGCGAGCCCAACCTCCCCCAATAAGTCCTCGAAGGCGACAGCGCCTCCAGCGCTTTGTCCGGCCAACAGCGCCCGGGGTTCTGCCCTCGGGAAGCGTACGGCCATTCCCGTGAGGGTCTTCAATTCGAGGAGGGCCCCCGCGTCTCCTCCGAGCTAGGCCTGGAGGGCATATTCCTTCAATGGAATTGCCGTGGACTCCGGGCCAACTGGGAGGAGCTGCGGAGGCTCGCCTCGTCCCGTTCCCCGTTAGCTATTTTTTTGCAGGAGACCATGCTAGGCGCGTGCCCCCTGCCTGCCCTCCTGGGGTATAAGGGTTTTGCGACCCCACCACCGCGGGATGGCCGGGCTGGGGGATGCGCGGTTTACACCCGGCATGATGTCTTCGTTCTTCCTTTCTCTTTAGATACCTCCTTTCAGGCAGTGGCTGTGCAGCTGCACCTGGATAGGAGGTATACTATCATTTCTGCGTACATTCCACCGTCAGCTGACTTCGACGCGGGGGACTTCCGCCGCGTCGTGGCACGGTTGCCGAGGCCCTATCTCTTGCTTGGAGATCTGAACGGCAGGCATCCTCTCTGGGGAGATTACTCCATAAATCCCAGGGGACAAGTCCTTGCCGATCTGATCGAAGAGCTCGAGATGGGTGTCCTAAACGTGGATGAGTTTACGCATCACTGTCCGAGAACCGCTTCATTTTCTTGCCTTGACCTATCTTTGTGCTCTTCGGATGCACAGCCTGATTTTGATTAGGGGGTGGTCGATGACCTCCATGGTAGTGATCACTTTCCCATTCAAATATCATTTTCAGGGCAACTGCCGCCTGAGAGACCACCTCGGTGGTGCTTGGCGCGGGCGCGGTGGCCTGCATTTCAGGAAATGACTGAATTCTCTATCTCAGTCGAGGAGTTTAGGTCGGTAGATGAGGCCGTTGAGTTCTTCTCCGGCAACCTCATCGCCGTGGGCCTGACTACTATTCCTAGGACGTCTGGCCGTTTTGCACGCCGACCACTCCCATGGTGGTCGGCCGAGTGTGAGACGGCCCTCAAACAGAAGCGTTATGCCTACATGCGCTATAAGCGCCGCCCGAACGATTTCACTGTCGCTGAATTTCGTCGGGCTAGGGCTAGGTTCCGGTATATTTCGAATCACGCCCGCCGCTCTTCTTGGCGGGCATACGTGTCTTCACTTAACGGGAAGACCCCTTTATCTGAGGTGTGGAAGCGAGTCAAATGGATTCGGGGCAAGTTCTCGCAGGACCCCCCTCCCGTTCTCCAGGAGAATGGGACCGCAATCTCGGACCCCGCGTCCGTGGCAGAATCCTTCGCAACTGCTTTTTCCGCATTCTGTTCCTGGAATGATGCTCGGCTAGCATTTAATGCAAGTCGTGATGTCGCGGAAGGCCGCCGGCTGGACTTTACCTCCAGAGGCGGAGAACCCTTCAACGACAAGTTTACTGTGAGTGAGTTGCGTTCCGCTCTCGCTTCGTGCGCGGACACCACCCATGGTCCGGACGATGTCCCGTACGCCATGCTTCGACACATGGGTGAGCGAGGCATGGCCTTCCTGTTAGATCTGTTCAACAGGATCTGGGTGGAAGGTCTTCTCCCAGACTCCTGGCGAATCGCTACTGTGCTCGCCTTTCGCAAGCCGGGGAGAGATCACTCTACTCCAACCGGTTTCCGCCCAATCTCTCTAACCTCTTGCGTGTGCAAGTTGATGGAGAAATTGGTAAATGTTAGATTAGCCTATTTCCTGGACAGCGGAGGCCATCTGTCTTCTGCACAGTGCGGATTCCGTAAGTTCCACTCCACGTCGGATGCTCTGCTCCGACTGGAAAATGCCGTTTGCGAGGCTTTCCTTCGTAGACAGCACTACGCCACGGTGTTTTTTGATCTGGAGAAGGCCTATGATACCGCATGGCGATGCGGTATCATGAAGACTCTCCACACGATGGGAGCGAGGGGACGCCTCCCAATGTTTATATCTGAATTTTTGCGAGATCGTCGATTCCGCGTACGGGTGGGGGGAGCCCTCTTCGTCCCAAAGGAGCAGGAAGAGGGTGTCCCGCAGGGAAGTGTCCTCAGTGTCACACTCTTTGCCCTGAGCATCAACGGCATCACCTCGGTGATGCCGGAAGATGTTCTCGCTACGCTCTACGTGGACGACCTTTCGATCTCTTTTGGCGCGGCCCAGATGCCAACTCTGGAGCGTCGACTCCAACAGGCATTGAACCGCGTCTCTCGCTATGCCGAAGCGCACAGGTTTCGGTTTTCTTTGGCCAAGACTAAGGTGGTGCACTTCTGCCGCCATCCACGGCTTCACCCCGACCCAGATTTGTTTCTTAATGGGGTGCGCCTGGATGTGGTTGAGTCGCACCGTTTCCTTGGTCTTGTATTCGACCGATGCCTCACCTTGGAGGCTCATATTCGCAGCCTTAGGGTCTCTTGTACCCGCGCCATGGACATTCTCCGTTCCGTGACGTTCAGCGCTTGGGGCGCTGATAGGGCTACCGCCTTACTTTTTTATCGATCCTTTGTTCGCTCGAAGCTCGACTACGGATGCGAGTTTTATGCATCCGCAGCCGAGCGTTTATTGCGGCAGGTGGATTCGATCCACCACACCGGCCTTCGCCTTGCGACTGGTGCCTTCCGCACTTCCCCCATTGAGAGCCTGTTGGTCGATGCTGGGGAGATGCCACTCGCTCTGCGCCGCGTGCAGTGCATCACTCGCCTGTACGCGCGAGCCCGGCGCCTCCCTCAGTCGCCAACAGCTCTCACTGCATCCGCAGCTGATCTCGATGGTGCCTATGCCGCCGAGAGACGCCAGTCATACCCTAAGCCCTTTGGGTTTAGGGCCAGGAAACTCCTTCGAGAGGTAGATATAGCTCTCGGGCCGGTGGCGCCTCTGGTTCTGCCCAGGACGCCACCCTGGAGGGTACCACATTTGGCTATTTGTCGCCACGCCTCTGCTCCCAAAGCTTGTACTGCGCCGGGAGTATTGCGTTCGACCTTTTTGGAGCACACATCGTGTCACGCTGGTACCGTGCCAGTGTATACGGATGGCTCCAAGTCCCAAGAGGGGGTCGGCTTCCACGCCGTATCCCCTCTGTTTGAAGTCAGCGGGGCTCTACCAGGCGCTGCGTCTGTCTTCACGGCCGAGTTGGTGGCAATACACCACTCGGTACGGGAGATTACGCGACGTGCCCGGTTCGGAGACCGGATTGTGATCTATAGCGACTCAAAAAGCGCCCTAAGTGCTCTCGGGGCATTGGAATCTCCGCATCCCCTGGTTCGCCATATCCGTGATGCCACGGTTTTGGCGAGCCGGGCAGATGTTGAGATTATCTTCTGCTGGGTTCCTGGACATGTAGGCATTGCGGGGAATGAGCGCGCCGATGAGGGCGCCAAAGAGTCCGCGAGGACTCTGCGACCGGACCAGCGTTTCGCTCTTCCTCACACCGACTACATGGCAGGAATACGGGCAGCTCTTCGGACTGCTTGGCAAATAAGATGGGAGACGGTCGAAGGGAACTTAAAGTTGCGTGCCATTGCGCCGTGACTGTTCCCATGGACCTATCCCCCAATGCCGCGGCGGCTTCAGGTTGCTTTCTGTCGTCTCCGAATCGGACACACTCGTGTGACGCATCGCTATCTTATGGAGCGCTCGCCTGCGCCCTATTGCAACGACTGCGTCGTCCCCCAGACTGTTCGGCACATTCTTGTCGAATGTCCCAGTCTGGGTGATCTTCGCGCACGATACCTGTCCCAGTACCGGGATAAGCGGGGTCGCTACCGCCTGTCCCTTGTGCTCGAGACAGATTCGTGCACATTGACTTGTGGACTTGTTGACTTCTTGGGGGAGGCCGGCCTTCTCCCTATTATTTAAGCAAGGTTTATTTGTTTTTTTGTTTTGTTTTGTTGTTTTTTTGCATTTTTTTGTTTTTTTTTGTTTTTTTCCTTTAGTTGCACGCTCCTGCGCCGGGGAGACCTCTCCCCGACGCACCAGCTTGCTTCCTTTTCCCCTTTTGGGGTGTTGTTTTTTTTCTCTTTAATTTTATTTTAAAGTAGCCTAGAACTAGGCCAGTTTTAATACGGCGACTAATGCCCAAGTAGGCAGTCGCCAGATGAGCTCTTAAAAAAAAAAAAAAAAAAAAATCCCTCCAGTTAGTGTTAACTAGAGGTTAAACTCTCCATGGTTTATAGGGTCTTTCTACGACCCTCCCGTATAGCTTTATTTATTAACAGTTGATTTTTATGCTTATACATTTTGCTGCGCATTTTTCTTAACTGGTCAAGAATCTATCTTTGTCCAGGTGGCCAATATATGCTGCCTTTTAATGGCCCAGTGCGGAGTGTGTATGTTATGGTTAGATAACATTTTGGACGGTATTGGTTGAAGTGGTGAGTTTATTCTGATCAGGGGAGTACGGTGGTTTCTCCATTTGTGAGCCATTCCCATCCAACTTCCTTTCTCTTCAAGATTCTCTATAATGATCTTACAAAATGGAAGAGGAATGCTATGATATTTTATAGCCAGAAGTTGGTTATTTTGTCTGGCCCAAATTTTATAAGTTTGAGAAGCTGGCGATTATCTTTCTCAGTTCTTCCGCCCTGAATCTTGGTTTGGCCATGTCTGGGGCTAGCTTTCATTGTTGTATTTGATGTTGGTGATCCATTGTTCTTGGCCATTCCTCTCACCTTGGTTCATCAATCATTGTTACAAGGGATTTTATTGTTATTTCTTGCCTGGTTTGATAACAAATCTGATATGGCTATTTTATGTTCTAAAGTGTATATAAATCCCGTGTGGGTAACACTTGGTCACTCCTAATTTCTGAGTTTCTCTTGCTGAGTTCCAATTCTTGGATTAACTTACTTGGTTCTACTTGGTGGGTTACATTTGTTGGGTATACTTCTTGAGTCTCATTAGTTACGTTTTACTTGCTGTGTTCAACATTCCAGGTCCTCTTTTATTTATCCGAGAGGAGGTTTAAAATCTCTTGCCTCCTCCATTGTCTTGTATCTGTTAATTCAAAATTGATGGCCGCAATTAACAAAATAAAAGCTAATTGCACCAATGATTCAGCGTAATTTTAATTTACTCTCTATTGCTCAAAGCGAGGTTGGACGTTTGAGGGGAGGGGGTTAGGGGCACCGTCTTTATTACCTAGTTGAAGGATATATATTTAGCTTTTCTTTAGTGAAATTATCGAAGAAAAAATGAAGGTTGTATAATCCGATGAGGTCAGTTTTACTCAGGAAAAGCTGAAAGAAATGACATTAAAAAATCAATGAACAGAAATAACAAAAAGAAAAGAATAATAATAACTATTAGGTTGTCAAGAAATTACTATGGTTTTTAGATGACATATAAATGTTACTTAAAGTTGTTTAAATTGTACCAAATTTAATTCAAGCTGTTGGGATAAAGATGTAGTAATGCCGAAGCTGATTTTAAAGCTAGTAATGGCTATGACTTTTTCAAGCTTTAATAATGTCTAGACTCTTTTTACGATTGTATTACCCAAGTTTATTTTAAGCCAATGATGACAGCCTTTTTAAAGTTGCAGTAATACCTAGACCCTTTTTTAACCTGTAGTAATGCCTAGGGTTTTTTAAACTGTAGTAGGCCCTTTGTTAAGCTTGTATTACCGAGGCTTATTTTAAGTTAGAAATGCATATGCTACTTTATGCTAAAATAATGAGTAGGCTTCTTTTAGTTGTAGCAAAGACTAAGCCTTTTTAAGCTAGCAAAGCCTATTTTTAGGTGATATTTTGTCCGAACACTTCCTTAGTGATGGTGAAAAGTGAAGCACACAAGCATAAGACATATGCTTTATAAATACAAAAAAAAGTACACTCGCGAAATGGCATGAATTTTAAATGTCACTCATGGAAGAGTGTAAATATTTTATAAACATAAAAGAAAAAAATGGTGTATCGATGCCACTTGGACTGTTTGAAGAACAACATAAACAACGTGTGAATAATTACTTCATCTTTATTTTTCCCTCATGGGGGTCCTTGTATAGAGTCAAGATCATATTTTTGCATAATAATTTGAGGGCAAAATATACAAAAAAAATTATAGGAGAAACCTATTTTAGTAATAAATACAGTCAATTGTTGACGCGTAGTCAATATTTACAATGATGTACTTAGTTCTTCAGGACTGCTTCAATTCGTGTTGACATCCTAAAGACCAAATTTTTGCTCATATCTTGACAGAAATTGCTCCATTTTGGTTCAGTAAGCATCAGCAACTACGAGGGGCGGTCAATAAGTTATGCAAATCGGTAGGGCAAAACAGAGGAAGGAGGATGGCTGTTTGCGGGGGTGTTAGGACATGTTATGACAAGTCAGGACCTGCAGCCGCACGGTTTTGCCTCGTCTATTTAATAAGCAGTAGCTGATCGCAGATCGTCAATCACGAATTTTTCAACAATGGAGAAGGTTGAGCACCGCGCAGTGATCAAACTTTTGACCAAGGAAGGCAAGAATGCAAAAGAGATCCATGAACGCATGGTTGCAGTGTACACCGACACCACTCCTTCCTATGCAACCATTGCTCACTGAAATAGAGAGTTCCGCCATGGTCGTGAGTCTCTTGAAGATGAACCCATCCAGGACGTCCGTCAGACGTGACCAACGAGGACAATGTGGCCCGTGTGGAGAGGATGATCCTCGAAAATCGACGGATGAAGGTCGAAGAAATCGAGCGAGAACTTGGAATATCACATGGAAGTGTTATCAACATCATCCACGACAATTTGGCCATGGCCAAGGTCTGTGCCCGTTGGGTCCCTAGAAACCTCAGGCCCCATAATCGACTTCAACGTCGTCAAAGTTCGGAGGAGCTGTTGCTCCTGTACAACCAAGACCCGGCGGGATTCGAGTTTCACATAGTGACAGATGATGAAACGTGGGTCCATCACTGGAATCCCGAGACCAAACTCGAAAGCATGGCCTGGAAGCACAGGGGCTCTCCGACCCCCATCAAGTTCCAGACGCAACCCTCAGCCGGGAAGATCATGGCCACCAACTTTTGGAATTCTGAGGGAGTGTTGATGGTCGACTATGCGTCTCGTGGAAGGACCATCACAGGCGAATATTACGCCGAGGAACTGGCTGGGTTGAAGAAGTGCATCCGTCAGAAGCGGCGTGGCAAGTTGACACGCGGTGTCCTGCTCCTTCACGACAATGCCCCTGACCACAAGGCCAGAGTTGCACAAGCTTCCCTACGTGAGTGCGGATTCGAGGAGCTCAACCATTTTCCCTACAGTCTAGATCTGGCCCCTAGCGACTACTTTTTATTCCGCCAGCTCAAGACTGCACTGCGTGGACGCCGGTTTGGGGACGTTGAAGATGTCCAGCTCGCCGTCCAGGAGTGGATTGCACAGCAGTCGGGAGATTTCTGGTTGTCGGGAATTCGAAGCCTCAGGGACAAGTGGCGCAAGTGCATTGAAGTCGAGGGTAGTTATATTGAAAAATAATAAAACACTTTTCATCATATCTCGTTTCCTTATATCCCAATTTCAAAACTTATTGACCGCCCCTCGTTTTAGAATTGAATGGCTTCTGTTTGTCAACCTCCAGTTTGATCATCGCCCACAAATTCTCTATTGGGTTCAAATCTGGCGAAATCCCGGGCCAAGTCCTCAAAGGTTCAATGTTATATTTAGCGAATAACTTTATTATTGCTTTTGTTTTGTGAGAATTTGGGCCATTATGATGAAAAATACAGTTATGATCCCTAAATTGGTCCTCAAATGTTGGGAAAAGGTGCTGAAGAAATTAGTTACTAATATCAGTCATGGCAGTGTTCTTGGGCAAAATTCATATTGCTTCAGTTTCCTTATATGAGAAGCAGATCCAGACATGGAGAGTGTCCGGATGATCCACCCTGAGCACGACACAAGACTGGTGAAAGTGCTTACCTATTTTCCTCCTAACGAGAGATCTTCGAGAAACTCCAAACAAGGGGAGGGGAGCTTCATTAGCGAATATCACTTTCCCTCATTCTTCAACAATCCATTTTTTTATATTTCCTACAAAAGTGTAGCTTATCCGTAAGGTTCTTTTTGTTAAGAAGAGGCATCTTCGCAGCTCTTCTCGAATCGGGGCCTTGTTTGAAAAGTCTTCACCACACTGTGTGCGGCTGAAGCGTTCACAACCGCTTCTTTCCAATCGTTGGCAAGCGTGACACTGGAGGCAACCTGAGCCTTGAGCTGAGAGCTTACGAGAAGGTGATCTTGGCATTAACTTGAAATTCTTAGGCACCGGAAGAATTCTCCACAGGAGTGTAATGTCTTTTTTTAAAGCCCTAAAGATGGTGTTCCTTGATGCAATGAATGCCCTTATCAACTATCTTCTTGCATTTAAAGCCCATATGTGAAGAGCAACAATGGTTCCACGCTTTTCTTTGTAAAGAACCATTTCTGAAATATAAAATTATTCAAACCTATATTTTTGCACAAAATATTACGAAATAGATTATAATTACAACCATTTAACCCACATTTGTCATCATTTTTCCCTTCGTTCGAACAGCAAAGCTCCAGGGATTAAAACACCTACTACAAGAACAAGAACAGGAAGAGGACCAGATTGAGATTTTGGATTCAGTGAAGGAATACCCTTTTTTTCTTATTATTTTTTAAATGCTCACTTTTTAATAAATCTGCACTTATTTAAATTCTTATATTCATTTTTACTCTTCTCACAGCCCTAAAGTTAAACGCTCTGTTTTTTCTTCTATGTTTCTACGGGCATTACGTGTTGTGAGCCCGGAATATATGGATTTGGAATTTTTCAATATCTTTGAAATTGGCCATAAACTTTGTTACCCTTACCCGTTTCTTCAAAACTGTTTTTCTTCTCCTAAAAAGACATTTTATCAAACTGTCCCTACTCTCCCTTTTAATAGTAATAATAATTTAGTTCTACCTTTTTCTCTTTGTTTTAGTGATCTTCCCCGTCTTTTGAATAACTTTAACATTTCTGTTGCTTTTAAATATGAGACGACCATTAAGAATTTATTTGTACGTAATAATTGTAATAGTTTGGGAGGAGGGGAAGTTTATTCAGTTGAGTGTTCTGGTTGTCTAAGTAAATATTACGGACAAACAGGTAAACAACTTTCTGTTCGCATAAATCAACATAAATATAATGTCCGAAGAGGGGAAGATAACGGTGCTTTCTTTGTCCATATGTCAGATAAGAACCATTTAATTAACTGGAATTCGGCCAAATTTATTTATCGTTCCAATGACCCTCTAAAAAGAAACATCATTGAATGTGCTTTTATAAGCCAATGTGATAATTTTAACCTTTCCCCTGGTTTATATAAAATAGATGCTATAATAAAAAGATTAATACTCAAAGAAATAAGTTTTGTAGTGCGTTCCTAGTGTTTATATATATATATATATATATATATATATATATATATATATATATATATATATGTGATAGAACGTGTTGAAGCTGCGTTTAATTTCAACTCCTATCCCGTATTATTTAAAACCACGATGCTGCCCACGTGCATCTTCGATTCGAGGCTTGGAGTCTTATCTCAGCTACCGGATGCCAATGTTTAAACAAGGAGGTTATCGTCCCCCCGTTCGCCCCCATACGCCGACCTCGCCAGATCGAGTTAGGCTTATGAACAGATAAGGCATTGTTCCCCGGCCCGGCTGTGCGTTCCCTCCAAGCTTTCACTCCATTTCCCCCACGCCAAGGAGATGTCCTGGCTATTTATATTGAAACTTTACCACTAAGATCAGATTGGAGATCCAGATTTTCGTCGCGAAACATCACCACGACCCTCTCTCCCTTTGTGCGCCAAGGGACCTCGACCTCGAGATTCACCTTGACTTGTCCAGAAGGAGGAAAATATTCCTTGAGTGCCAAAGGTTCGAGCCTTTCCGACGCCAAGTCCCCAAGGCTTCCCCCCCCTGTTGTTCAAGGAGAACAGCATTAGAACAGCCATTGTTCGTTTTGAGCCCTTCGCCAAGAAACGGTTCTCATCCCCCCCTGTTGTTAAAGGAGAACAGCATTAGAACAGCCATTGTTCGTTTTGAGCCCTTCGCCAAGAAACGGTTCTCATCCCCCCCTGTTGTTCAAGGAGAACAGCATTAGAACAGCCATTGTTCGTTTTGAGCCCTTCGCCAAGAAACGGTTCTCACCCCCCCCCCTGTTGTTCAGAGGAGAACAACATTAGAACAGCCATTGTTCTTGAGCCCGTAGACAAGAGACGGTTCTCATCCCCCCCTTTGTTCAGAAGAGAACAACCTAGAACAGCCATTGTTCGTTTTGAGCCCTTCGCCAAGAAACGGTTCTCACCCCCCCTGTTGTTCAAGGAGAACAACATTAGAACAGCCATTGTTCTTGAGCCCGTAGACAAGAGACGGTTCTCATCCTCCCTTTGTTCAGAAGAGAACAACCTAGAACAGCCATTGTTCTTCAAGCCGTTCGTCGAGAAACGGTTCTCCTTCCCAAGACGCCTCGTCAGGATCCTTTTATTCCCCCCCCTTCGGCTGGAACTCGCCAGCGGACCGAAACTCCTTTGCGCCACCTTCCACTGCACCACTAGTGCCAAAGTTACGTAAGCCAAACTTCATCTTTGAGTATTGATCCCTTTTGTCAATTCTATCCTGTGCTTTAAATTGT
The DNA here is from genome assembly GCA_963969495.1 of Ceratothoa steindachneri. NCBI lineage: Eukaryota > Metazoa > Arthropoda > Malacostraca > Isopoda > Cymothoidae > Ceratothoa > Ceratothoa steindachneri. The sequence continues at coordinate 27,804,277 of OZ018323.1, forward strand.
TTATCGAACCATCCCATCTCTTTAACTCTATATTTGTTTTACCTTTTTTTAATCCTTTAAATCCTCGGATTAGCCCGAGTCTCCATGACCCTTTTCATTCTCTGTTTATGTCAATATTTTCCTTCTTGTGTTTGTTGGTAGTTATTATTAATAAAACTCTATTTTATTAATGATAGCAATATTATTATCCTTGAGCTCGGTTCCACTTCTTAAGCATTTCGAAGATACATAATATCGGCCGCCAGACAGTAACGCACTCTAAAGATAATTAAGGAAGTTCCCTCAACGAATAGTGTAATATATGGTATCGTCGGGAGTCATTCTACGACATATATATATATATATATATATATATATATATATATATATATATATATATATATATATATTCTTTAGTTATGTGGCCCCTATTTTAGTCAAGGTCGAACGTGTGATGAGAAAACAGGGAGGGGCTTCGAGACCCACCCCTACACTCTTCGTCACGTTCGACAGTGACAAGCTCCCTGAGTCGGTGCGTGCCGGTTGGTACCGCTACCGCGTGAAGGCATTCGTGCTACTGCCGCGGCGGTGCTATTACTGTCACCGCTTCGGCCATACGAATCGCTCATGTAGACGTGCAAAGTCGGGGTCACCCGAAGTCTGTGTAAATTGCTCCAAGGTCACACACGATAAGTCCAAATCGTGTGTGGCCAAGTGTGTCAATTGCGGAGAGCCGCACCCTGCTTCTTCGAAGCAATGTGGTGCATATCTCCTGGAGAAAGAAATCCTGGCCGTTCAGGCCGTGGATAGACTCTCATTCCGCGAGGCTAAGGACTTGGTCCTGGCGCGCCCGGCTCTGCCTGGGACGTCATATGCCTCAGTAGTTCGAAAGGCACCCTCTGCTCCTGGCCCATCCAGGCCAACGAGCACGGTTGTTTCCGCGCCCATTCGGAGCCCTTCTACGGGCTCTACCCAACCCGGGCGCTCCCCTGGTAGAGCTGGCGGCAAAAAGGGTTCACACCCAGCCCCGGCTAAAACCAGGGCTCCCCCCTCTTCCCCCAGCGTGACCGTTTCCCGTAAGGCGAAACGGCCACGCGCCTCCACAGAGTCGTTAGACTCACAGGAGGTAACACCCCTGAAGATGGTCGCTAGGCCATCTTCGGGGGTTCCTAAAGCTGTCCCCCGAAAGGAGGACAGCAACAAAGGAGCTTCGGCTACTTCGCCCACGCCCCGAGGTGGAGCGAGTGGCTCGGAGACGGTGGTTCCTCGAAAAGAGAGCCCCCCGCCTCCGAAGCCGCAGCACCCGCCTAAGGTTTCGAGGCGGAGGGAGGAAAAGACTTGCATGGCGAGGTCAACCTCCCCCAATAAGGCCTCGAAGGCGATAGCGCCTCCAGCGCTTTGTCCGGCCAACAGCGCCCGGGGTTCCCGCCCCGGGAAGCGTACGGCCATTCCCGTGAGGGTCTTCAATTCGAGGAGGGCCCCCGCGTCTCCTCCAAGCTAGGCCTGGAGGGCATATTCCTTCAATAGAATTGCCGTGGACTCCGGGCCAACTGGGAGGAGCTGCGGAGGCTCGCCTCGTCCCGTTCCCCGTTAGCTATTTTTTTGCAGGAGACCATGCTAGGCGCGTGCCTACTGCCTGCCCTCCCGGGGTATAAGGGTCTTGCGACCCCACCACCGCGGGACGGCCGGGCTATGGGATGCGCGGTTTACACCCGGCATGATGTCTCCGTTCTTCCTTTCTCTTTAGATACCTCCTTTCAGGCAGTGGCTGTGCAGCTGCACCTGGATAGGAGGTATACTATCATTTCTGCGTACATTCCACCGTCAGCTGACTTCGACGCGAGGGACTTCCGCCGCGTCGTGGCACGGTTGCCGAGGCCCTATCTCTTGCTTGGAGATCTGAACGGCAGGCATCCTCTCAGGGGACAAGTCCTTGCCGATCTGATCGAAGAGCTTGAGATGGGTGTCCTAAACGTGGATGAGTTTACGCATCACTGTCCGAGAACCGCTTCATTTTCTTGCCTTGACCTATCTTTGTGCTCTTCGGATGCACAGCTTGATTTTGATTGGGGGGTGGTCGATGACCTCCATGGTAGTGATCCCTTTCCCATTCAAATATCATTTTCAGGGCAACTGCCGCCTGAGAGACCACCTCGGTGGTGCTTGGCGCGGGCGCGGTGGCCTGCATTTCAGGAAATGACTGAATTCTCTATCTCAGTCGAGGAGTTTAGGTCGGTAGATGAGGCCGTTGAGTTCTTCTCCGGCAACCTCATCGCCGTGGGCCTGACTACTATTCCTAGGACGTCTGGCCGTTTTGCACGCCGACCACTCCCATGGTAGTCGGCCGAGTGTGAGACGGCCCTCAAACAGAAGCGTTATGCCTACATGCGCTATAAGCGCCGCCCGAACGATTTCACTGTCGCTGAATTTCGTCGGGCTAGGGCTAGGTTCCGGTATATTTCGAAGCACGCCCGCCGCTCTTCTTGGCGGGCATACGTGTCTTCACTTAACGGGAATACCCCTTTAGCTGAGGTGTGGAAGCGAGTCAAAAGGATTCGGGGCAAGTTCTCGCAGGACCCCCCTCCCGTTCTCCAGGAGAATGGGACCGCAATCTCGGACCCCGCGTCCGTGGCGGAATCCTTAGCGACCGCTTTCTCCGCATTCTCTAGCCGTGATGCTGCTCAGCCAGCATTCAATGCACGTCGTGATGTCGCGGAAGGCTGCCGGCTGGACTTTACCTCCAGAGGCGGAGAACCCTTCAACGACAAGTTTACTGTGAGTGAGTTGCGTTCCGCTCTCGCTTCGTGCGCGGACACCGCCCATGGTCCGGACGATGTCCCGTACGCCATGCTTCGACACATGGGTGAGCGAGGCATGGCCTTTCTGTCAGATCTGTTCAACAGGATCTGGGTGGAAGGTCTTCTCCCAGACTCCTGGCGAATCGCTACTGTGCTCGCCTTTCGCAAGCCGGGGAGAGATCACTCTACTCCGACCGGTTTCCGCCCAATCTCTCTAACCTCTTGCGTGTGCAAGTTGATGGAGAAATTGGTAAATGTTAGATTAGCCTATTTCCTGGACAGCGGAGGCTATCTGTCTTCTGCACAGTGCGGCTTCCGTAAGTTTCACTCCACGTCGGATGCTCTGCTCCGACTGGAAAATGCCGTCTGCGAGGCTTTCCTTCGTAGAAAGCACTACGCCACGGTGTTTTTTGATCTGGAGAAGGCCTATGATACCGCATGGCGATACCGTATCATGGACACTCTCCACACGATGAGGGCGAGGGGACGCCTCCCAATGTTTATATCTGAATTTTTGCGAGATCGTCGATTCCGCGTACGGGTGGGGGGAGCCCTCTCCGGCCTAAAGGAGCAGGAAGAGGGTGTCCCGCAGGGAAGTGTCCTCAGTGACACACTCTTTGCCCTGAGCATCAACGGCATCACCTCGGTGATGCCGGAAGATGTTCTCGCTACGCTCTACGTGGACGACCTTTCGATCTCTTTTGGCGCGGCCCAGATGCCAACTCTGGAGCGTCGACTCCAACATGCATTGAACCGCGTCTCTCGCTATGCCGAAGCGCACAGGTTTCGGTTTTCTTTGGCCAAGACTAAGGTGGTGCACTTCTGCCGCCATCCACGGCTTCACCCCGACCCAGATTTGTTTCTTAATGGGGTGCGCCTGGATGTGGTTGAGTCGCACCGTTTCCTTGGTCTTGTATTCGACCGACGCCTCACCTGGGAGGCTCATATTCGCAGCCTTAGGGTCTCTTGTACCCGCGCCATGGACATTCTCCGTTCCGTGACGTTCAGCGCTTGGGGCGCTGATAGGGCTACCGCCTTACTTTTTTATCGATCCTTTGTTCGCTCGAAGCTCGACTACGGATGCGAGTTTTATGCATCCGCAGCCGAGCGTTTATTGCGGAAGGTGGATTCAATCCACCACACCGGCCTTCGCCTTGCGACCGGTGCCTTCCGCACTTCCCCCATTGAGAGCCTGTTGGTCGATGCTGGGGAGATGCCACTCGCTTTGCGCCGCGTGCAGTGCATCACTCGCCTGTACGCGCGAGCCCGGCGCCTCCCTCAGTCGCCAACAGCTCTCACTGCATCCGCAGCTGATCTCGATGGTGCCTATGCCGCCGAGAGACGCCAGTCATACCCTAAGCCCTTTGGGTTTAGGGCCAGGAAACTCCTTCGAGAGGTAGATATAGCTCTCGGGCCGGTGGCGCCCCTGGTTCTGCCCAGGACGCCACCCTGGAGGGTACCACATTTGGCTATTTGTCGCCACGCCTCTGCTCCCAAAGCTTGTACTTCGCCGGGAGTATTGCGTTCGACCTTTTTGGAGCACACATCGTGTCACGCTGGTACCGTGCCAGTGTATACGGATGGCTCCAAGTCCCAAGAGGGGGTCGGCTTCCACGCCGTATCCCCTCTGTTTGAAGTCAGCGGGGCTCTTTCAGGCGCTGCGTCTGTCTTCATGGCCGAGCTGGTGGCAATACACCACTCGGTACGGTAGATTACGCGACGTGCCCGGTTCGGAGACCGGATTGTGATCTATAGCGACTCACAAAGCGCCCTGAGTGCTCTCGGGGCATTGGAATCTCCGCATCCCCTGGTTCGCGAAATCCGTGACGCCACGGTTTTGGCGAGCCGGGCAGATGTCGAGATTATCTTCTGCTGGGTTCCTGGACATGTAGGAATTGCGGGCAATGAGCGCGCCGATGAGGGCGCCAAAGAGTCTGCGAGGACTTTGCGACCGGACCAGCGTTTCGCTCTTCCTCACACTGACTACATGGCAGGAATACGGGCAGCTCTTCGGACTGCTTGGCAAAGAAGATGGGAGACGGTCGAGGGGAACTTAAAGTTGCGTGCCATTGCGCCGCGACTGTTCCCATGGACCTATCCCCCAATGCTGCGGCGGCTTCAGGTTGCTTTCTGTCGTCTTCGAATCGGACACACTCGTGTGACGCATCGCTACTTGATGGAGCGCTTGCCTGCGCCCTATTGCAACGACTGCGTCGTCCCCCAGACTGTTCGGCACATTCTTGTCGAATGTCCCAGTCTGGGTGATCTTCGCGCACGACACCTGTCCCGGTACCGGGATGGGCTGGGTCGCTACCGCCTGTCCCTTGTACTCGGGACGAGTGCGTGCACCATGACTAGTGGACTTATTGACTTTTGGGGGGAGGCTGGCCTTCTCCCTTTCATTTAACCCGGTTTGTTGTTGTTGTTGTTGTTATTGTTTTTGTTATTGCTTCTTTATTGTTATTGTTATTTCTTTTTATTGTTTCCTGTTTAATTTTTGAAGTAGCCTAGAACTAGGCTGTTTGTTTACGGCGACTAATGCCTAAGTCGGCAGTCGCCAGATAGCCCCTTAATTAAAAAAAAAAAAAATCTAATAAATGAATAAAGAAAATATTCAAAGGAACGAATTATTATTATTAATAATAGTGGAAGAATCATAACTATTATTATAATTTTGATTATTATTTACTTGCCTAAAAGCAGAAACCATCGAGGGAACCACATTCAGTACCTTTGCAAGCAGAGATTCCTCAAAAAGAGTGGTGAAGTTAGAGGAAATGGAAGAGTAGGGAAGGCGTAGAGCCCGAAGAGTCTAAAGAGGAGACTATTTGTGCTCAAAACCAACAAGATTCGAAACTGTTAAGATCTGCCAATCTGCCCATTTAGGCCAGATTAGTAGGTGGGGGTTAGGGTCAGAAGGGCACGCAATTAAGTAGAAGTCAGTTGTTGTATGGTTTGTTAAACACCTGGCACCCTTTTGGTGGGCATTGGCCGCTCTAAGAGATTAATTAGTGATTAATTAATTGTGTGATTGAGTACAAACTAGTATAAAAAAGTATAATAAGAGATTAGTTAATGAATACAAAGGAGTACAGATAAATATAATAAGATTAATTAATATGTACAAATTAGTTCAGATAAAAAAATCTAACTTCGGGCCTTCTTTTGTTGGCCATTAATATTTGTACCCTCAGATGCTTCATGTAAACAGGTGGCCTTAATTGACAGTTAAAAGCTGCAACCGAATCTCAGTCTTGGATAAGTGGTGATTCCCATGTCTGGGTACCGAGCTCGAGTCCCTGGCAGAGCGGGATACGGCCAGATATTAAGACGCTCGGGCATAACCGTTTTATTGCTTTGACTGAAGTACGTTTGCTTAGACTGACATACCGTGACAGACATCCTGATTGATAGAAGTATCCTTTGACTGATTTACGTTTCCTTTAACTGACTTGTCAAACTGACTGAAGTATACTTTGACTGAAAAAGTTTTCTTTTGACTATCCTTTGACTGACGCCTATATCCTTGGTCGAATTACGTTTCCCTTGACTGACACATCCTGAATGACAGTAGTATCCTTTGACTGGCGCTTTCGTACTTGACTGAATTATCCTTTGACTGAATTACGCTTCCTTTGACTGTTATACCTTGACTGACATAAATATTATTTGACTTCTGAATTAAATTAATTTTGCCTGACATTTCCTGACTGACAGAAGTATCCTTTGAAAGACGTATCCTGATTAAGAGAAATACCCTTTGACTGAGTGGAATTTCCTTTGCCTTATGTATCTTCATGGAAAGAAATATCGCTTGACTCAGGTTCCTTTGAATGACGTATCCTGAATGACAGAAGTATCATTTCACTGAATTACTTTTCTTTTGGCTGTCCTCTCCTGAATGACGGAAGAATCCTTTGACTGAATTACTCACCGTTTATCTTACCAGCGAGTGCTTAAATGATGTTCCCTGACCAAACTTCTTTGAGTGGGATTTCGAACCACGGTCCAAGGCAGCATAGGGCGTCCGCCCAAACAAAGTCGACCCCATTTGGGACTCCATCCGCTGGCCAACCATATCCACCCTGGTTTAATTTCGCCTCACGTGTGAAACGTTCTCTCCATTTGACTTGGTCCTTCGGGAGCCTAATAAAAATCGAGATTTTGTAACTACAATAATACCATATCATTCAAAACTGTCACTTTATAGATTTCTATCGTTTTTTTTTGTTTGTTTTTTTAGCAATGGTTTAATAATACCTTCTTTCCCTGTAATCGGGTCGATCCATGCGTGGGAGAAAATGAAGGATAGGTAGAGGGAGAAATCCTATTTGAGACTGTGACAGCGCATAACTGTTTCCATCACATAATTACTCAGATATGGTCTAATTTGCGCTCGCAAGTCGTTGAAACCATTTCAGTCAACATATTTGAGAAGATAATTGGTAAATATTAATTTAAAATATAAAACTACAATAAATAGTAACATTATGTATCACTGATGTCCATATACATTATATCAAGTTGACCGTCCACTCTAATTTTCACTCCTCATAAGCTTTACCACCCTGTAAATCTGTGCTAGTAGTATTGCTAGTAGTGGTAAAAAAAATAATAGTATAATAACAAGCCTTCTAGTCTTTGCAAGCGGAGTGGGGGTGAACGCAGTGCCACTCCGGGAAGAAATTGATACAAAATAAGGTACTGAAAAATACAAAAGAGCCCCCACCTCCTCGTGGAGGGCACTATTAGTCCGAAGCCCAGGTTGTAAAGATCCTTCATCCTCTATGTATTCGTCAGCGTGTTCCAATCACGAGGCGGGAGGAAGCAAAGCGAATCCCTCCTCTTCCATCACGTACTGCCCGGCACAAAAGCGAGCCTTCTACATTTTGAACAGGCGACACGTATGTATTTAGGGTAGGGTATTATTGCCGAATATATTCTTATTAGTTAATTTAGAGGAGACGTTTCAAGAGAGGTGCGTGCTCTTACTCTTCCTCACACTGTATATAGTCTCTCGAGCTTCCCTGTATTTTTTCTTACCCTTACTTCAGCAATTTCTTACGAGCCTCTTTTTAAAAAAAGGCGGAAATGTCATCTGGGAATTCCGTTTAATTTTTAATGCGCAAAAATTCTATATATAGATACATTGATTTCACAATCAATTCCCGATAGAGCAAATAAAGTTGCACCCAATCAAATATTCTTGTTGCATTATTATATTCTGATCACGTTTCGACGAAATGTATTCATCATCAAGTCACTAAGAAACTTTTGATAAAAAATTAGACACACATC
>OZ018323.1:27814851-27862351 GCA_963969495.1 Ceratothoa steindachneri
TAAAAGAAAATATGTGATTTTAGATTGTTTTGTTAAGGGCCCCACGAAAGGAGAAAACAAGAAAAACCTTAGAGACAACCCCCATGGTGAGCGGTGAGGTCAACCACGCGAGACCTCTCAGAACCACCACAAAGGGTGTAAAATTTTTCTAGCACAAGGGCAAAGAAAAATTAAGAAAGAATATATATATATATATATATATATATATATATATATATATATATATATATATATATATATATATTAAAGATGGAAAAAACCCAAAGACAAATTGGTGTTGTTAATGTATCGCAGAATCAGACAACTGACTCTACTTCTGGTCCAGAGGGACACCCTAGTCCTCGATCTGGAAGTCAACACTAAAGGGGTCCTTCTAATGCACCTAAAATGATACATTTTAAAAGACCCCCTTTATGTTACTCTAGTTGACCGTGTTCATCATGTTTCATGGCTTACAACGCAGAAACATGATTTTTTTTCCCCTTGTTCTATTGATTTAAGACACTCCATTACTCATTTTAAGGTGACCTCTTTGTCACCAGAAATAGCGACCCTTTACAAGATAGGTCGATAAAACGACACCGAGAGGCCATGAATTCGCTTGTTCTCCCTCTTTCTTGCCCTTTTTTCCTCATGAAACTTTCCATCCAAAAAGATGGGAGGCTGTACACATATATTCTTAACAGACATTTAGATATGCCCTTCCTTTCCCTCACATTATAAAGGCCCATACAAAGTTCTACATAAGTGCAAACATGCCGTGATCCTTCATGGAAGCAGATGAAATATTCGTGTTCACATTCTAAATATAAAGCCAGCAAAAATGGAGAACAACGCGCAATCCAACGCGGATAACATTCCCATAAAATCCAAGAGACAAATTCTTTATACACAACCGACAAAGAAACTCCCAAGGCACTTAAAAACAAACACGACAAAATACATCTGAACATTGCGAATATATTGAAATTTAAATCATAATTGGTCCAACAATCCTTGCTCACGGTTTTAACTAAATTTTTATATTAAAATCCATTGTTTATCACACGTAAACGATACGTTGATATGTTTAAAAAAATAGGACGTACATATAAGCATTATTATTACGATATTTTGTATTTCATAGCTATTATAGTTCTATGCACTGGCTGGTTATCATTTTTCCACACCTCGCTGGTTATTATTTTGTTCATGCCACTAATTGCATTATATATCTAACATTTATTATTTTTCACTCCATTGATTTTTTTTTCAATTATTTCATCTATCAATATAGCAACTTTGATGTACATTCAAGCTATATCACAACTAGGAATAGTAAAGTATATCATTTGTCATCATCTGCACATAACCTATTATTTTACATAATAATTACTATTGAAATTGGTTTTAAATGCAAATTAAGTTTCAATGTAATTTAGTCGCCAATTGGAAGTGACTCATGATTTAAGCTATTCCACACATAAAACGCTGCAAATATAATTATCTCTACTTTCTTTTTCAAAGGCGTTTGTAACATTCTAACGTTTTCCCCTCGCCACTTAGGAGTGACACTTTATGGCACTCAACATTTCGGCACTGTGAAATTTACTCAGACAATTGAAATTCTCGCTTCTAGAGAAAACATCTTAGAGATATGTCTCTTGCAAAGCGTGGGTAATGTATGATCATTGGATCAAGCACAAGAAGCGTTTAGTCCAACTTTAGATACACACAATGACAAACACTCGTCGGGAGTGTTCACACAAAAGGCATCTCGTATCGTGATGTCACTAAGCTTCGGCCCATCAATACATTGGAGTAATTCTACCTCTGCCGCCTGATTTTGACATATAAAAACAGAACTTAGCTGAATTGAAATACTTTTTTTGTAGTCATTCACCAGATTTTCCATTCAATTGTGAGTTTGAAAATGTTAAGATAACGAAAGTACTAGTTCAAATCAATCTTTTTTTTTCCTACGTGGTACAACCAAATATTTATACTTATTCACGTGTTATCTCTCGTGATTTTTACCCATATATATATATATATATATATATATAATATATATATATATATATATATATATATATATATATATATATATATATATATATATATATATATATATATATATATATATATATATATATTAGTGTAAATGGGTAGCAGTCCTTCTTGGATGCAGATTTTGTTAAAGATTATAGTATATTTCGCCTTGATTAATTATCTTCGGAAACTTTCCATTTTTCTTATTATCTTCTTTAGTCCATCTTGTAGATGGTAGATAACTTCTACTAAGTTCATCTCTTTTTTAAGTAAATGCGTTTGGTAAAAATTAAACTTTATTAGCTGAGTTTTCGATCTATGTGATCATCTTCAGTTTCTTTAGGCATTCTTTCCTCCTTTACCGATGAACTATGGTGGAATCGGAATCAAATCGAATGAACAGAAAACAAAGGCAAGGCAAGTACAGAAAGAAAAGAGGGATCACTGTGGGAGCACATGAGATCATTTAGTCGGAGAGGAGCGGTTGGAAGTAACTTATGAGGGGATAGGAGAAGGGAGGTAGGCCGGTGGCTATACACCGGTGCGAAGTATGTTTCGGTATGTTGTCCAATAGTGGTGTTGGACTGGCTAGAGTGGAGGATCGGCTCAGGAAGGGTAGATGTTTTTCTAGATCGACTGTTTGCCTAGATTGCCCGAAACGTGGTGGCTTAGTGTATGTGATACTTTGGCGCGTCCGTGTCTCTATAGAATCAAGGAAAATGTCACGTGATGCTGCTATTTAGGTGTGCAATGGTTCAGGCGGCTGGTGGTGTCGTGCTGCTGGAAATTTACGTTCCCAAGCAGCAGCGTATTGTATGTAGTGTACCCGGTTGTAAATGGGGTCGCTCTCAAGTTTTCCGAGTTGTCGGGTTAGTATTGTGAAGGTGTAGGTGTTTAGAGGAGTGAGTTTGTTTATGTCGTGAAGTGTCAACATCCTCGTGTACAGATGAGAGCGACAGGTGCCTTTCGGATCGGAGTTCTGTATGCGCTGCGCGCTCCTCTTTCATCTATTTTATAGGCCGATGACATTTTATTTCTATAAAACAGTTTGATGTTATTTATTGCTTGCTGGTTACTTTCCATTTTATTTGTGTCTTTGAATTGTTTTCTTAAAAATGATTGAAGTTTTTTTTCAATCCTGCTGTTCGGGAAACCGTTGTTCACGAGGGTTTCTTTCACACGGGAGATCTCTTGATGGAATAGTTCCCACGTGGAGCAGCATTTGTGTGCTCGGCGGATGTATGAGCTGATTATACTTTTTTTCTACCTTTCAGGATATTCCCCCTCCGCGTTAAGGCATCTTCCCATGTCAGTACCTTTTATGTATACTTTTGGGATGCAATTTCTACTGATGCTTTGTACCCCGACGTCCAGAAAATGGAGTTTATTACCCGGGCTCAATTTATAAGTGAATTTTAACACGGAGCTCTCCTCAAATTGCTGCTTGATGTTCTTCCGATTTTCTTCTTTTCGGACTTTTGTGTGGCTTATTTTCGATGTTGTCTAATAAGCTCTCTTTGAGTTGACCCATATAGTAGTTGGCAAAGGTTTTTCCTAGGGTCGATCCCATAGCCACTCCATCGACTTGTTTATATAGATTTCCGTTCGGTGTCCTGAACGCAGCTTCTGATGTGCATGAACGGAGTATATTTCTTAAGGTGTTTGGGTTAAGATTTGGAGGAGACACAGTAGGATGGTGGTATACATTTTGTGTGATGATGTCGATGGCCTGAGAGATAGGCACATTCGTAAACAGGCTTTCCACATTAAGGGATGCTATTAGTTCTGCCGGTCTTGTAAGTGTAGTATGTCAATAAATTCCTCCGTAGACTTTATGCTATACTTTGAATGGATGTACGGTTTTATTATTTCATTTAACGTTTTAGCTAAACGGTACTTGTGAAATGATGGGTTTCAATGGGTTGTTCAGCTTATGTATTTTAACGTTTCCATACATAAGCTCAACAACCCTTTGAGGCCAACGCATCTACCAAGACTCCTTGAACCTGAAGTCTACCAACATAGTTTACGAGCTTAACTGCCCGCATGAAGACTGCAAGCTTCATAATAACTCAAAATATGTTGGCATGACAACCACCACCCTTTCGAGGCGTTTAACCATGCACCTGCAAAACGGAGTGCCCAAATATCATATGGAGAGCATACATAACACCAGCCTAACAAGGAATATATTGGTTGAAAACACCACAATTAAAAGAAAAGAGGTAAATAAAGCTAGGCTGAACATCTTAGAACCCATTTTAATCAAGATTAAAGATTTATTAAGATAAGAATTACAATGAGTATTTTACAGATAGGTAAAACTTTTTTTTTTTACATATAAGTCAAAATAATTAGGCTAATAGTGGTGAATATACACAAAAAGGAGAACAAAGAAGAGAAAGTTAGATCGAAGAATAGGAAGAACGAAGCTCCATGATCGGTGGAGAACAATCATCATTTATACAATCTACAGATTTAATTTTATATACTTATTTTGGTTTTATAATAATTTATTATGTATTATTTTAGGGGTACACCATTTTATTAACATATTTGTATTGTTAAATTGTACTACCGTCTTCTATTCTATATTTCACACTTCATTACTTTTACATTGTTTTATTCATAATTACTTTATTTCCTTTTACTTTTCTTACTAAATTTCACATTGTCTTATCTTATACATATTTAAAACTTCATTTATTCTTATATTATGTTATTCTATCTTTATCTTAGTTATTCATCATGTTCTACATTTTCCAATGCTATTTAGTCACTGTTGATTACGGGCTTAGTCATTTTAGTTATATTTATTTTACTTGTCACTATCATTATTATGATTTTCACTTGTTAACACTTTCGTAATTTTTAATTTACTCACTTTATTATAATTACTATTTTATTTGGTTATACACTTAGTCCTTTTAATTGAATTCGTTTTGCTCGTCACCGATATTATTATTACTTTTTAACAGTTTCTTTCGCTTTTTAACAGTTTACGGCATAATTTAATTTCTCCGCTAACTCGGTCTTCCTTTGTCCGGTTTTAACCCTTTTAAGAGAGTTCTGACCTATTGTATGGACGCACGAATCAAGGATGTAGAGCGCGCCTTCCGCCAGGAGTTTTGCGATCTCCAGCGGTGAGGATAGTCCATCGAAGTTCCCCTTGAACTTCCCTTCTCGGTATTCATGGCGCAGTTTTGTCTGGTCTCCTTTTGGGGAGTTGCGGATGTGTGTCCCAAGGACCTAGGAGTTCACATCCTTGCCGTTGAAGAAGTAGCCTTTCTCCAGGATGTGACTCTCCTCCGTGAGGAAAACTCCCAGGTACTTCGTGCCTTGCTCTTCTTCGTCCTCTTCTTCAGTTGTGGTGGTTTCTACTTCAAACTTCTCTCGTCTTTGTCTTTCCTTTGCTAGACTCTTCTTGTAATTCGAAACTGCTTTTTCCCCCGTCTTCTTCTTTTGTAGTAGTTGTTCCTTTTCATCTTCTATTTCTACAGTTTTCTTTTTCTTCTTTCCTTTTTTCCTTCTCTTTTTGGGACTATTCTTGGGGTTTACATATTCTGCATCTTCTTCTTCTAACGATTCTTCTTCTTTTTCTGTTGTTTCTCTATTATTTTCTTCTGGCTCGTCGGCAAACTGTATTTTTAATATATCCTTAGACGCGGTGCACGGCGGAAACCATAGTTCCTTTTCCACCCCGTTCATCTGCAGAAGACGGTTTAATTCTTGCGCAAACGTGCCGGGGTGAGCCAGGTTTGTCAGATGGGCCCACATGATCATTACCATTATTTCTGATCCTTCTTTTGGCATTAGTAGAGTCTTTGCGGTGGTTTCGGTTTTTTCTCGGCGTCGCTGCCTCGAGGTATGACCTTGCCTTTGCCTCCTTTTCCTTTTTCTGTTGTTCATTTTTCTCATGAATAGCTTTTTTTCTGGAAGGGGCATCTCATGGGCATAGCCTTATGTTCGCCTCTGCAGATTATGCATTTTTTTCCGCTTTTCACTCCTTCCAACCGTGCCCGAGTCTGGAGCAGTTGGAGCAGGCGATATCAATTAGGAGGCAGTCCCTCGTGTGTGTCGTTTGAATGCGTAGCACTTGAAGCATCAGTTGATTGGGATGAACTCTTCTGCCTCAAATTGCTCGGGTGATACCCGAACGTAGAACCCTCGCAGTCTTCGCTCATGTCTCTTCGTGCCATCTCAATTCTGGCGAACACTATTTTCACAATGTTCTGTGCCTGAATTATATATCTATATGGTGAGGTTGGTAGATAGCACAGAATGATACAAACCGCTTCTTATAGCACCACTAGGGAAGATCAAGTATCAGTCACCATTCCTAGTGAACCCCAAAAGGTTCATTCGAAATAGCAACTTTTATACTTAAGGGGAAAATTTCATATATATATATATATATATATATATATATATATATATATATATATATATATATATATAATACTTGCATAATTATAAATAATATTAGGAATTCGATAGTTTGATTGAATATGTTATAAAAAAATATATGACGAGTTCTTTATAATTTTGGCCAAGGGGGTATATATCTAGTGATCCATGTACCTAAAAGTTCAGCACACTCATATACACGTTCTTTCTTACACTTAGGTATCGCCTAACAACTATGTGAGCTTCATTCATCTCCTCTTAAACTCCTCTCTTTCCTGGTCGCGCCCATCTTCTCTACACATATAAACAAGAGACATTATTTCCAGCGATCAGATCAGCATTAGAAACAGTCGAGGACACACTTCTTCATCGTTGTGATCCGTTCCACTACGGTGGATGGATTCACCAAGCTCCGCCCTTCATTATAAAAAAACCCCTCAAATTCCGAAATAAAGTTTCTTTTATTAAGTCTTTTAGAAAAATCCAAGTCTAAATTTATTTGGTCGGACATCCACAAGAAAGAACAGACACCTCTCGCTACAAGTTGTGACCCCGGAGTGACTAAAAAATAATCATCATCGACCGGAATGACATAAAAATTTTAAAATCATCATCATCGCCTCGAGTGACATAAAAATTTTAAAAAATCATCATCATCGATCGGAGTGACTCTCGTCATCATACGAAACCATCGCATCAAATTTCTAGTCATCATCGAATTCTTTCAACGCAACTAAGTACAATCATGGACTTCATCCAACCTTTCACCAAGGAGTCACATTCATCTCACCGAAGCACTGACTCGACTCAAAGGAGGCTCAACGTCCGCGTTGCGCAACTCTCACCGAAGCACCAACTCGACTCAACGGGATGCTCAACGTCTGCGACGCGCAACTCTCCTCCCCTTAATCACACCACTCTTCAGTAATTGACGCAAATTCGACAATTCAACTTAAGCCGCAGATATGGTCGCAAAATCCCCTCTCTAGCCGATTTGCTAGATTGCTTAATTATCTGTGCGCTTCACCTAGAATTAATTCATTATAATTTATTCATTCGAACTCACATACTTTATTTACTCGCACTCACATAATGATATAGCAACGTGACATCAATTTATTTATCTCACTAAGTGCCTTGGCAACGTGCCATCAATTTATTCATCTCACATAGTGCTATGGCAACGCGCCATCGATGCTCATTAGCATTCACATAATGCTACCACGACGCTTCTCATTTAAGGAACTGAGTAGGAGAGAAAACTTTTAAATGCACGGCTATGCAACGCGTATAGTTTTTCATTTCATTTCACTCAAGATTTGCAAGTTTGCTCGACTATTTCGTTTATCAAATTATTTGTTTAGGTTAATTAATTATTTTTAAAATTTACTATATTCATGTTTACTCTCATTGTATTATTAAGAGAGAAGATGTGCACGCAATACCCATTTTTGTTCCTTCTGTGTACGTTCACAACTGCAATGACACACGCGCGTTCATGTGATCTACAGCTGGACAAAAATGACCTTTTTAACACCGAGTTTCAAAGTTTATCGCTTGAAATTTCAGTGAATCATTTGTGTGGGCTTTATAGTGTAGATGATGACTTAATTATTATCATTCCCTTTGTACAAATTTGACTTAAATATTCTATATAAGTATTTTAATAATCATTCTACTTTAATAATGTCGAATTGATGTTTAGTTCACAAGAACTAATATAATTTATACTCATGTATTATTTTAACCAACGAATTATTATTACGCACTATGTACCAATTTGCCAGAAATATTCTCTATCAATATTTTTAATAATCATTTTACTTTAATGATATTTTATGTATTGAATTGACATTTTGTTCACAAGAACTAATGTAATTTGTACTCGTGTATCATTTTAACCGGCAAATTATTGCACATCTTACCTTATATTTTTATTATTTTCTTCCCCATGCAATTGAACCTTCATTATTGTATTTTTACTTAAGTGATTAATTTCAATTGAATTATATCATTGTTTTGATTCGAATATCCTTAATTATTACTATTTTCATCTTATTTCATAGTTGCTCTGTTTTATGTGTACCACACAAACGTAACTACATTTGCTAATTCAGAAGGTCTAGGTGTTCTTTGTATTGATCCATGTACACAAAAGTTGTGCACACTCATATACAAGTTCTTTCTTGCACTTAGGTATTGCCTACGACTATGTGAGCTTCATTCATCTCCTCTCATACTTTGTCAGCACAAGATCGTTATAACCAGTATTTATTGGCTATTGACCTCTAACACCAATAATTCTGTTTTTCAATTCCCCTCCAGTCTGTGTTAACTTCACACGACCTCGCTCTCTCTCTCTCTCTCTCTCTCTCTCTCTCTCTCTCTCTCTCTCTATCTCTCTTTCTCTCTCTATCTATCTATCTCTCTTTCTCTCTCTCTCTCTCTCTCTCTCTTTCTCTCTCCTGGTCTCGCCCAAGTCTGTGTTAGATTCACACGACCCTTCTCTCTCTCTCTTTTTCTTCTGGTCGCGCCCACTTTCTCTACTCATATAAACAAGCGACATTATTCTCATGGATCAGATCATCATTAGAAATAGTCGAAGACACAGTCCTTCATCGTTGTGATCCGTTTCACTTCGGTGGATGTATTCACCAAGGTCCAGCCCTTCACATTAAAAACCTCAAATTCCGAAATAAAGTTACTTTTATAAAGTCGTTTATAAAAATCAAATTACGAATTTATTTGGTCGGACATCTATCCACACGAAAGAACAGACACTTCTCGCTATATATATATATATATATATATATATATATATATATATATATATATATATATATATATATATATATATATACACCCTTGGCCAAAATTATAAAGAACTGGACATATATTTATATATTCTTATATAACATATTGGTTAAAACTATAGAATTTCTAATATGATTTAGAATTAGGCAAGATAATAATGCATATGTCGCTAGTACGTTTGAATTAGTTTTACTGAATTAAATGTAATTAATAAAATAGTGTTTTCTAAAATCAGAATATAACCAATATTTTTAATGTTCCAACTTAAATTTATAACTATTCATATTCATTCTTGTTCTAAATAAGTAATATGACTAAAACTAAAGAACTTACAGAGAGACAGAGGGCACAAATCCAGCTTTCCCATAGCTGAGGGTTATCACAAGTCGAAATTGCTAGAAAATAAATTTTTTAAGATATGCTCCCAAAACCAAGGTAAAATCACGCCAAGTTAGCAAGAGCATTGTATCAAGAAAGAGAGAGGCAGAAAAACCTCTTACAACGCCTAGAAAAGAGGGATCTATCAATTAAGCTTTACAATTGAATGGAATAAAAACTTATCTGAACATACTGAGGAGTTTAATGAAGCTCAAATTCAAAATAATCACATATACCTGATAGAAAGAGACTCACAGATCAAGGACGTAAAGAACGTAAGGCGACGTCAACAGAAAAAAGCGTTTTCAGTGAGATAAATATTACACAAGTTAGACGCAGTAAAATAGCCTTAAGTTATCCGGTCAGATGAAAGTAATTACCAGAATATTTTTTTGTTGTGCTTCCATGTAATCTATGTAATTCCATTTAAATTTACCTTTAGAAGAAAAAAAAATTGTATCAATTCTTTAGAAGTTCTGGGGCTACCTTTGCGAGACGAAGAGTTAGAGAAACATTTCACCTTGCTATGGGTTCGCCAGGTAAGAATGAACTTCACTAAATATACCTAAATGTTTTCACAATTTTAAGAGTCAGCTATCTAGAAATTGCATCCCACAACACCAAGAAATGAAGTTATACTTCAGTAGGACGTTGCCCAATGCCATACATCCAACCACACTAAGAATTTGTTTGGAGAAATGGAATTCACCCCTATGGACCGGCTACCCCAGAGCCCAGGCTTAAATCAATAGAGCACTTTTGGGGAGGGCTTGAAAAAGTAATGAGAAATACCACAAGTAAAAATAAAAAAAGAAGTGCGTGAAAAGTTACAAGCTTAATGGGTAAAGATAGTATCAGAAATTTGTAAAAATTTGGTGAAAGCCATGCCACGACGAATTATGGCTGTAAGTAAAGCTACAGTGGTACAATTAATTATTGTGCCTTGCCATGGTAGACAGACTTAAATGTTCCAATGATTTCAAGAGCAATGCCGTTGGGAGTGTCAAACTCTTGGCAGGGTCCCTCAAGGCGGTAAGGTCGTAGACGAGGTGCCAGACTAAACGCAACCAACAGCAAGACCCCAACGGCAAGACGAAGCAGACATGGGTCATATAAGATTCCTATGTTTGGCTCAGGCGGAGAAGGGCAGCCCCCAGTAGTCAGGTGCGACAAAGGCAGGCCTTGATAGACCAAGAACCCGGCAGCTCGATGCAACCAGCTTCGCCGAAACTGCATGGCTCAATGCTTTGACCCGCAGTGGACACTTTACTGGCCGAGTGCGCGTGCATGGCCGTCATGCAGGTACGATTGCATAAAACATATTCCTCAGCGAGTGGCATTCGTCTCTGTTTTAGTTCCGGCCTTCTTTCTTTCCTGGAGAGGACCCTCCTTCTTCCAAATACGAATAACGATGGCACCGCGGGCGCTGGGGTCAGACCTTGATAACCGGAGCCTCTACTCCGCGACCACACATCGGTGGCGAGTATTAGATGGTTGCTCTCCAATGATCCTGCCGTGACATTGTAGTTGAGCAGCTGGAATCGCGATTGGGCTGGCCTTTTGACAATCCCCGCAGCCTACCCCGCATGGGAAGGTCCCTATAAAAGGTGGGGTAAAAATCAGACGTGGAAAAACCTGCCTGGTCAGCTTACTGGGGCTGGCGGACTTCCCATTCAGCGGTCAGAACTCAAATACTACTAAACCATCGACTATTCGCCCTCCAGTCTCAAAGCCCTTCATTCTCGGGGCTTGGAACATCCTCACCCTCCAGGACTTGAGTGACACCGACCGTGCTGAACAATGTACAGCCCTCGTCTGCAAAGAGCTTGCCCGCTTCAATATCGACGTGGCTCTACTACCATCACTAATAACGAGGAAATCCTTGATCGTTGGACGTCTCATTTTGAGAGACTCCTCAACGATCATTCGCGCACTTCGGACGATCTTATACTATGACCCCGTAGCACCAAGTCCGCCATTGGATGTCCCTGCCACCTACGATCGAAGAATTCATTAAAGCCGTTGGACGCATGAAGCCGGGCAAAACACCAGGACCAGATAACATTCCGCTCGAGTTCTTCCCTTACGGTGGCCCTGTGGTGAACAACCACCCGGTGCACCTCATCCTCAAGATCTGTGAAACCAATACTATCCCGAAAGACTTCCGCGGCATGAATATCATTACTATCTTCAAGAAGGGGGATGATCGAGAGAGCTGCGGCAACTACCGTGATATCTCACTTTTAAGTACTGCGAGCAAAATCTTCGCGCGCATTCTCCTCGACCGCCTCCTTTCCATCGCGGATGACTTCCTCCCTGAGTTCCAGTGTAGTTTCAGACCTTCTCGAGAGATAAAATACATGATCTTTTGTGCCCGCAAACTCCATGAGAAGAGTCAAGAACAACAACAACCAGCCATGTTTATCTTCTGGCAACTCAAAAAGGCCATCGATAAAGTCCCTCGTCCTTCAATGTGGGCTGTCCTCGCCAGGTTCGGATGTCGATCCGACTTCATAACCCTAGTCCGCTCCCTTCACGGTGGCACCAAAGAGCCCTCTCAGACCCGTTTCCCATCACTTGCAGTCTCAAACAAGGTTTGCTTTAGCTCCAACAGTCTTTCGCTGTACATGGCACCCGTGTTCAACAAAATCCCACCGGGACCTTCACCATTGACGTGCGATACCGCATGGACAGCGGGCTATTCAATCTCGCACGATTGCGTGCAAAGATTAGGACATCTACAATCTCAGTCCATGAAAGGCAGTATGCCGACGACAACGCCACCCCAACCTAGGACTGCTGAAGGCTTTCAGGAGAAAACCGACCTTTACAACTCTGACTATGAGCGTTTTGGCATGCAGTTAAACACCGAAAGACTAAGGCTCTTATCCTATCACCGCCCGGTAAAGCCCTCGAAAGTACTAGCATCACTTTCAACTGCCAACCCCTGGAAGAAGTGGATCACTTTTCATACTTGGGAAGCATTCTGTCGAAAAAACTCACGTGCGAAAAGGACGTGAAAGACCGAATCAGGGCGGCCCATTCTATCTTTGATCGCCTCGGCCGCTGCATTTTCAACAACCATGCACTGACCATTTAAACCAAGATCATGGCTTTTCGGCCCGTAGTCCTCTCTACCCTCCTCTATGCCTGCGAGACTTGGACGCTATACCACAATGACATCAAACGGCTCGAGTGGTTCCGGCAGTACAACCTACAAAAGATTCTCAAAATACGATGGAAAATTTCATCAGCAATACCGAGGTCCTGAACTGAACCTTGCTATCCACCGTCGAAGCCACCATCATCTACAATCGTCTTCACTGGGCAGGCCACGTCCTACGAATGGACCCATCTGGACTCCCCAGGATAATGCTTCACGGGGTAACTCGCCACTGAAACAAGACCCATAGGAGGCCCAAAGGGCCGCTACAAAGACCAACTTAAGCGCACCCTGGCCCAAACCAATATTGAGCCTTCTTCGGGGGAGCAAACTACCAGGAGCAGAGGAGTCTGGATGATAGCTGTCCGCGACGGCACTACGGCCTTTTAAGAGAACATAAGACAGCATGAGGAAGACAAATGTAGGAAGAGGAAGGAGCGAGTGGAACAACCTCGTCCTCCTCCTGCCCTCTCATGTGATTTTTGCCCGCGGCTCTTCCACAACAGACTGGGCCTCATAAGTCATATCCGGATTAGCGCAAAATCTTGCTACCGCATGCAAGGCCTCTCACTCCGAAAACAGATCTAGCCGTCGGTGTTCAGTCTAAGGGGCCTCTGGAAATAAGTGGGATGGCATGACGTCACCTTCACTGCTGACGACACCGAAGACCATGATGGTGGCTGGAAATTTCCTCTGCATGATTCTGGGCACGTCCTTGGGCGCGACAGCGAGTAACCTGTTGTTCTCGGAGTTGATCTTCTGGTCTTGGCAAAAAGTCTTCTCGTTGGAGAATACCCAACTTGTTAATCAGCTTCTCGGTGCGCTCGAGTCGCTTATCTTGCATCGCCTTGGACAGAAATTATTTCTTCCTCATCTTATGAAAAGTAGCGAATGTCTCTATGCTATACCAACCTGATGATTTTTTTTATCCACACCTTTATCCCTTGCAATACACGTATAAACTTCTTGGGATCATTGATGATGATCTGCTAGGTTTCAGGAAGAGGTTTTGGTGCTCTGACGGCGTCATATCTTCGACCATGGGTTATACTCTGGGCTGTCACCTCATAGTTCAATTCTGAATCTTCTAGCTCCTTTCTTATCTCTTTGACCATCATTCTGCTGAACTTAGGAAGTTTTAAATCTCTTTGTTTGTCCTTGCGTCGAGGATTCCAAGGAGGACTCCTTGTCTCTCTCAACAAATTGGGTGATTCAAAATTTTCCTTAGTTAATTTTCCTGCCAAAAAAGTAAGGCAAAAATGGATTATTGTTTTTAAGAAGAAAAATACCGACAACAAGGTCCATCGTAAACATCTGAGCATTTTTATTCAAGGGGACCACTAAAGTTTCTTGTCCCAGTTATAACTCCATTCATTTGTTTGAAAGTAGTTCTTAGTGGAAGTTCAGTCTAATGAGTGGTTCAACTAATAGTGTGCAGATTCTTCTCAAGAATTTTTTCAGTTTTACGAATAAACGACTCTTACAACCAATGATGGTTACAGTATTATTAAGAAAAGTGTCACGGATACTTTCAAGGCTGCCATATTCTTGCAAAACACTGAATATCTTCAGTGGAAGGAAATCACCAGTAGTACCAATAACAGGCGTTGTTCTGTGAGTCAATTAGATGCTTAGAGATTTTCCAATTTCATAGATCAAGTCTAAATGATGTTCTGCAGCAATACACTTTCTGAGGACAATTTTCCCTTTATGTGTTTCTTTTTCTTTGCAAGTCAAGGTTTTTTCATCTACTTTCTATCCACACCAATAAAAATGAGTTGTGTCTTTATCTCTAACTCAACACCAATACTAATTACTCTTACTTTAGTTTTAGCCATATCTAATTTACACTTATCATCTAGGATGTGACTGATGTCAACTTCAGATCTCAGTAGGTGTTTGATATTATGGAGCAAAGCATTCCTGAGAGCGGCACCCAGACTTGATGAACATCAACCTTGGAAAAGCTCCATAGCATATCTGGGAAACTTCAGAACGCTGTCTCTTGAAGGCCTTTTGCTAGGTGCCATTTATCCTGTCCTTCATTAATATATGAATAACATAAAATAATAACCAAGGTTCGTTTTATGTATATTTTTATGTAGGTTTTTAAAATACATTTATTCTATATTTTGATAAAAAAACAAAGAAAAGAACAATAACTCAAAGCTAGATGCATTGCTTGTAAAGCCAGGCAACTCTTCAAGCTGTATGGAAGATCCACTAGTTCACTATCTTCTTGAGGTATAATATATTGCTGTATCTGTTTGACCTGCTTCTCATTTTGGTAGCAGAAGATAATCTTGATTGCACACTTAGAGCCTGTTTTTGATCGCCGATCTTGAAGATGTGCTCTTTCATTAAGCGGCACATTAACAGTTGCAAGGCAAACACAGATGATGTGATCTTGTGCACATTTGACCTTCTTGTAATCACTGCAAGGCACAATGTCCATTGTCCAGGGAATAGGAACACTCATATATATAAAGAGTTTGTTCTGTTTCCCACCCAAGCTTCGCTTGACATCCGCTTTAACATGCTTGGATTAATGTCTTTCTTTTCCGTCTTAACTTTTCTGGCAAAGGATTTTTCATTAATAAAGGCAACTTCGGATTCATTAAAAACCAAAGTGATTTTCAGTTATTGCTAATTTACTGCACTATGACCCAAAGATCTGCACCAAGGTTAGTATAATGAAGGTATTAATAGTAATGAATCGGCATTTTCCAAAACAGAAAACCTAAAAGTGAATGTAAATGTTCTGCTATAACATCAGATATAATGAAGCCTCCCTCTATTAGATCCAAATTTCAGTGTGTACCGATAAGATTCATAAATTCTGATGAAATAATAAAAAAAATCAAATTGGCGAAGGTTACTTGAGAAAGTTGTGTGTCTTTCCTATTTTAATGAACTAAAAGGATAAGGAAGGAGAGACATATTTACATCAGAAGCGAGAATTCCCGACGATTCAATGAAGATTTGCTAAGTGATTTCTCGGTTTATCTGAAATGTGGCTTTTAGCGGGAGTGTGAACGATCAGATAATGAGCATCGCTTGCTCTGCTGATTTTGCATGTTTGCTCTTTTGCCAAAGTGAAAGAAAGTTTTATTGGAGTGGAAACGAGAGATGTTCACGATATACATATATGCATGCTCTTTATCGTAATCCATATATAGCTCAAGAATAGCTTCATTGTTTAGTTAAGTTGTTATGATTAATGTATGTTCCGTTGTTCATTTCATTTCATGTTTAAGTTATTTCTCCTATTAATATATATATATATATATATATATATATATATATATATATATATATATATATATATATATATATATATATATGATGAAAATTAATGCAATATCGCAAGAAAAGATGAGGAATTAAACCACATTCTCAGAAGACAATTTAATTCAGAACAGTTTCGGTGTATCTCACACCCTTTTTCAACTGACACTGGGCAGAAAATATAAGAGAAATGCATATAAGCATAATACAAGATCCCCTCTTTTTTCCCCGAATCCCCTACTTGTGGCTAATCGGGGGGGGGGGGTAGGCCTAAACATATTGAAGGGCTGGCATTTTACTATTTTGTTTATTTTCTTATTACAGGATTAAAAGAAAATTGACCCTCAGATAGATTTAAATTAGGAACTGACGATATCAAGCTCGATTCTACGATTCTTCTCTTAACATAGTTAGCCGATTTAAATAACATTTTACTTCCATTGAAATCGATCGTATGATTCTTGTCTCTAACATGGCAAAATATTCCACTGCTTTCGCTGCCCACTCTAATATCTCTTTTGTGTTCGTACAATCTCTTGTCTAGATTTCTCCCCGTTTCCCCTATATAAACTTTATGGCAATCGTTGCATGGTACTGCATATACTCCTATGTTATGATGTTCTTTGGGTTTCCTGGCCATCATCAATTGGTTTAAGGAATTATTATATTTAAAGGCTAGATTAATACCCGCTTTTCCAAATATGTCCTTTAAACTATTTAATTTATTGTTAAATGGCAATGTTATACATTTGTTGAAGTCGTTAGTGCGGGAAGGCTTATTACCATATAATGTTTTCCTAGCTGCAAAATGGGCAGACGCTATGAACCAATCGGGGTAATACAAATTAGAAAAAATGGTCCTGATAATGACAATTTCTTCATCTAAATAGGAAGGATGACATATTTTGTATGCTCTAAGGAAAAGGTTAGAAATTACCGATTTTTTAACAGTATTATCGTGAAACGAAAAATAATGTATATAGGCATTCGAGTGGGTTGGTTTCCTATACACGTCAAGTTTTAATTCATGGTGATCTTTATTAATGAGGACATCTAAAAAGGGTAATCTATTATCATATTCCCATTCATAGCGTCTGCCCATTTTGCAGCTAGGAAAACATTATATGGTAATAAGCCTTCCCGCACTAAATTAACAATAAATTAAATAGTTTAAAGGACATATTTGGAAAAGCGGGTATTAATCTAGCCTTTAAATATAATAATTCCTTAAACCAATTGATGATGGCCAGGAAACCCAAAGAACATCATAACATAGGAGTATATGCAGTACCATGCAACGATTGCCATAAAGTTTATATAGGGGCAACGGGGAGAAATCTAGACAAGAGATTGTACGAATACAAAAGAGATATTAGAGTGGGCAGCGAAAGCAGTGGAATATTTTGCCATGTTAGAGACAAGAATCATACGATCGATTTCAATGGAAGTAAAATGTTATTTAAATCGGCTAACTATGTTAAGAGAAGAATCGTAGAATCGAGCTTGATATCGTCAGTTCCTAATTTAAATCTATCTGAGGGTCAATTTTCTTTTAATCCTGTAATAAGAAAATAAACAAAATAGTAAAATGCCAGCCCTTCAATATGTTTAGGCCTACCCTTCCCCCCCAGATTAGCCACAAGTAGGGGATTGGGGGAAAAAAGAGGGGATCTTGTGTTATGCTTATATGCATTTCTCTTATATTTTCTGCCCAGTGTCAGTTGAAAAAGGGTGTGAGATACACCGAAACTGTTCTGAATTAAATTGTCTTCGGAGAATGTGGTTTAATTCCTCATATATATATATATATATATATATATATATATATATATATATATATATATATATATATATATATATATATATATATAGCGTGTGTGTGCGTTTATAGGTGTGTATTTAATACGCCTTGTTTTGTGAGATCGTTATCATATTTCCTTTTCCGAATTGAACGACCCAACGGAAAGATTGTTGTTGTTTATTCCCTGGAGTGTTAAGAGTATCCGCTGTCTAACTGATCCTTTCACGCATCCATCACGACGTCAGCAGCCTCAGTCACGAGAGGTTGTTTGGTACTTTGCATCATTTCGACGACGCTCACTTGCGTCAAATACTGCGAAAATATTTCTTCACGGGATGTGTGAGTGCATGTACGATGTATGAGGGAGTGTAAGCGTGTGTGCGCGCACTTTTGCATTCATTGACATACCCCGGTATCGGCGTCCGTTGTACGTGTTTATCGTGGAATACAGGCGTAGGATAAGAAGGTACAATGTTGAGGGTGGAGCACTTTACGATCACACGCGCAAACTGAAGTATTGGGTGTGTGAAGGAGAAGGTTGTGTATCGTGACGTCATGTCTTCGGGAATTTGCCTCAGCACTTTTGTCCCTGTAATTGTACGGTGGGAAAGCGTTATGTATCATCTTTACACCGCTCTCCCCTTTCCTAAAAACACTGCAGGTGTCCCACAAGGGACACTTGCGTTCCTCTCCGGTCCCAACGTCCGAAACTGAGTCTTCAGCTAAATATCTTCCTCACATTTTCACTTCCTCTATTTATAGCAATTTTTGTACGGATATCTCTTCACGGACTTTCTAACGGAGATGCGCTCGTTGGTTTTAGCTCTTTAATTTCAAATAAATAATAACAATAAACATAATTATGTCGCTCTCTACCAGTCCTTATTCCAGTTTCGATTACACTCCCGCCCATTACACTATTCTTCCTTTTTCATCAAGGGGGATCTTCAACCTCGTACGGCTTATAAGTAACGAATTTTCTTCCCCGGATTCGAACTGTCAGCATTTGGGGCGGCTTGAAGGTAGAATAGGGTATTAACCCCTTCGATGTCAAATCCGTCCAAATTGGTGCTCTTGAAAACTTGTGCCCCTTGTACTCAACTTCATGAAGAGCACTGATACTCCCTTCCGGTCCCAGCATATAAAGATAATGAAGCTACCTTTTCTCTCAAGGATTCTATCCTCACATACAGAATATTCCTCATTGGATTACATGAATTTTAATCCTTAGTACTCATTAAGGTCGCGGCCGGTGAGTCTTCCTACTGGATCCTATGTTTCTTGACACACTCATGGGATTATTACAGAAAATATCGTTATAACAATGGTTTGTATTAATGTATGAGCTCGAAAATTATGTGGTGGATGCAGGTGAGATTTGTAAATGTGAAACTGTGCGTGTGTGTAGTGTATGGGCCCTTAATAAAAGAAGTGAATCTGAGAAATAGGTGTTTTGGAATCGCTTAGGACGTGTGGTCGGTGGAATTGGGAATGGGTGTCGGTTGATGTTTGTAGTAGATATGAATGGACGAATAGGTGTTAGAATGAGAAAGGGGATAACAGGAGTTTTGGGTGCACTTCGATAGAATGAAAATGGAGAGAGGGTGGTAAGGTTCTGCGCTGAAAGAAACTTGAGCACAGTAAGCACACTCTCTCAACACAAGAATGTGCATAAATACACATGGGTTAGGCAAAGGAGAATGGAAGAAGTTAAGAGTATGATTGATCCGTACCTAGTAAGGAAGAAAATGTTAAGGAGAGGATTTGATGTGAAAGCTGTAAGAAGTATGGAAATGAGGAAATCCATCCACAAGATCGTGTTGTGTAAGATTAAATTTCTTGGTGAATGGATGAGAAGACGTGAAGAAGGAAAGGGAATAATAGTATGTATGAATGCTTGAGAGTAGGAGATAGGAAATAAGTTTGAAAATGGGGGTAGACCAAATGTGGAAACAATTTAAAAAGTGATAGTGTGTAGTAAAAATGCTTCATTATGTGTGGGCTGAAACTGGAAAGAGAAATTAAAACGCTGAATGGTGGAATAATCATGTGAAACGGACATTGAAAGGAAGCATACTTGCGAATGTTTAATAGTGCCGATGAACATGTCAGAGAGATGTAGTATGATGCATACAAGGAAGCGAAAAAAAGCGAAACGTGTTATTAACGTGAATAAGAAAGCAGCAAATGAAGCACTGAACAGTAGATAAATGACCATCCAGATAGAAACAGAAAGTTATTCCTTAAGGAAGGAAGAAAGGCGAAAAAAAACAAGAGAAGAATGGTGTTACCTCACCTAGAATTGGGTCTGGAACTCACCAGCCTCGCCTTTATTTACTTCCAAATTATATCTATCCCTTATCTAATTTTATCTACTATTCCCTGACATTGATGCCTTCCACCGCCCAGTTTTGGCTGCAGTGTTATATAAGAAAGATTGCGTCTCCATCGCGTCTAGGACGTTGCGAATATCTGTAAAGGATGAATGTCTGTAGGTGTCAGGACCAACCGACATCTTTCCTGCTGAAATGGATAAGAGTGTTCTTGCTTCACTCCTTCCCCCACATATACACGCATATTTACTTGCATAACTGTCATTATTCAATACTACAAGTCACGTACAAAATTACGAGATTACGAACCAGTAAAGATCCTTAGATCCATTCGAGATTTGTGCAAAAGAGAAGGGGCAGGTTGGAAGTCAGAGGTGAAGGAGAGATAAAAGGAAGAGAGGATATGGATAAAAAATTAGTTTCATATCTCTTACTTCTGTAAGGTTGTATGCATTTTCAAGTAACATTTATTGATTTTATCCTTAACCATATTTGTTGTAGTGTTTTCGAAGATATTCCTAGGCAGGACATTCCAACTTTGTGTTATTTAAAAAAGAAGAAGTTTTGTGGTACCGCAGTGTTAAATCTTCTATTTTACTGTTTAAAACTGTTATTTTTTAACTCACGCTCGGTTATCCAACTCAAATATTCAGTCATAATTTATAATAGTGAACTATTTTATTATTTAAAAAAAAAAACAAGTTGGTTGCGAAAATGCCAATTTTCCAGTGAAAGTAAATTGGTACGTCTCAGGATTTCTTCGTATGATCTATTTCTAAGTTCAAGAATTAGTTTAGTCGCTCGACACTGGACACGCGAAGATATTATAATATCGATTTGTTAAATTTTTGCTAGTATGTATGTATGCGTATGTATTTATGTACGAATGTATGTGTCGTAGGTCAGGTTAGATCTCCTGACCACCGTTTGCTTTCCGTGTCTCGGAAAGGATAGCAAATAAATAGCACGTAGGGCAACTCTGCAATTGGGCTTTGCCCCGAATGGTGTAATTTATATATGGGTTGCACCAAATCTTGTAAGAGACACTAGTTTCTTTATGACAACAGATACACTTGGCAGAATTAAATCAACTATCTAGGAGGTTCTGGATATCAAACTAGGCGAAACAAAATAATCCTTACTTCTGTAGAAGTTTCTCCCCTCTATTTTTTTTCTTGCCTTTGGGCTCTTGGGGTATGGGAGGCCGAGAGAAAGAAGCTATAAGGAGAGACAAAATAGACACTCGTAAGGATAATGCAAGCAATCAGGGCACTGGGTCTTATTTCATTAGTTATGGCAGGGTCTTATCTAAGTCTGGAATTATTCGGAGGACAATGAATGTTTTATTCAATATTTAACATTTATCACAACTTAATTCTCGCCTACACTCGACCAGCAATAAGAGTCTGCAGGTCGATGCTTTACTATTTATACAGAGCTGCCGGAAGTGAATTTTAGACAGTTCACGACATCTCGCGGAACCTCCCATTGTTACAATTACATTCGCTATATGGGGCGTCTTATTCGAACGGAAGTTAAGTGTCTTCAAAAGAAACCGATCTCATTAGCATATTTTTGACTCGAATTTTGCCCGACTGCTGTAACTAAATGAGCTAATCTGCTATAATGATGCGTACCATGCCCATCCTACGTCTCTCTCTCTCTTTCTCTGACAATATGTATGTATGTATGTATGTAAACTAGAATTGCATCTCATAGTCCATATGCCCTCTTACAACGGCTTTCTGTAGGGTCTCTCTCCCCAAATTAAGCCCATTTATTTTATTATTTTTTAACGAATGATTTGTTTTAGCCTCATAGGCGCACTTGGGGCAACGTTTTAAGCAGCTAATATTATTATAAGCATTATAGAGTTGAGAAAAAGTTTGAGAGCAACAAACTACTAAATAAACCGTAACAAGTGATTGACAAGATCAAGACTAGACAATTTATCGATAAAAATCGATACAATTTAGTAAATTGTGAGGAAATCGGGCAGTGGAAGAGTATAATGTGCAGGTAAAGAAGAATATATAAAAGTAGAAGTATTAATTTTAACCTAGGAAGATAGACCAAGAACTAACATAAACATAAGGCAAATAGCCAGATCACGCCTATCTCTTTCAAAATGGAGCGTTCAACACGTTGCCGTCTCCTAAAAGCCCCCACCTTAATATTTTGGCCTTGAGATATGGGCAAGTTTGTCAAAATGGTAACGAGAATTGAAACATTAAAAATTTTGAAAAACTGAAAGAATCAAAACTTTTAAAGGTGAACTTCCTCAGTATGAAATTGATAGTGTATCGATAAATTTCTGGAAAGAGTTACGAAATGCAATGAAGTAAAAGAAAATTAAATCAAACAATTCTTCAGAGTAAATCATTTTGCAATTAATATGTTTTTGATCACTGTCTAAAGTCTTACATTCTTTCGCTGTAAATGTGTATGCTATGAATGCTTTATATAACTTAAAATATGGTGGATATAATAGTCATATATTCGCTAAAATATTTTGCACATATTGGAAGGTAATCTCAAATATAATAATTCAAAGGCTTAGTGTTTTAGGGGGGACCCCATCATAAGGAAAAAATGTCTCGATTGAAATGCAAAATAATTATTTATGTATCCTAGAACCATATTTGCATATTTGTGCCGCTACATTTAAAGAAAATAATACCATTTTTATTACGACGTATGGAGAAGCTTTCTAAAACAATGTATACTATTAAAAATACTAATAAATATTATTTTAAAGAAACTCCTATGATAATATAAAGAACAATTTTAAGCTTTAAATTGTCAGAACGCGTAAATAGCGATTGGTTGGCGCGAGATAATTCTTCTTCCTGGCATTTGCCATCCTAAACCTCGGTCGTATGACCAAGGAAACGGTAATTGTGATCGATTGGGAAGTTTTCCCTT
The DNA here is from genome assembly GCA_963969495.1 of Ceratothoa steindachneri. Lineage (NCBI taxonomy): Eukaryota > Metazoa > Arthropoda > Malacostraca > Isopoda > Cymothoidae > Ceratothoa > Ceratothoa steindachneri. Next base: position 27,837,992 of record OZ018323.1, read on the forward strand.
AAATTCTCTGCCTGGTACCGTATGATTATCAGTTCTTTCGATCATTGCAACATCATTTCAATGCAAAGAATTATAAAGGCGGTGAACTGCTTATATGTATTTCGTCAAAGCCAGCTTAGTTTAAAAAGGGAAGCATTCAACCCCTAATTAAATGTTGGAGATGATAATAATAAAGGCAACTATTTCTTTGATTAAAGTTTATTATACATTTAATAATTTATTATTCCTTTTTTGAAAATCACAATAATTTCCTCACAACCTTATAAATTCCAAACATTTTTACTTCCCTAAATTCACTACTTTCAGCACATCAACTTCTTATATTCAAATACTACTACTAACGAAAAATCTGCCGCCATTTTTGCCGGCACAGACACAGTAATAATAATAATTTGAGGTTTATTACAAGTCTGATCTTTTGTGGGTGGCCCACTTAACCTTTACTTGGCGTCCCGCTGAATGATGGTGTAGTGGGCTGGATGCGTAGAAGAACGGAGCTTAATCCTTATGATTTAATCACAATCCAAATACTGGTTATGGTTCGGGTTTGCCTTATTGGATGTTCAGCAATGTGGTTTTCTGAGTCTTTCTATGTAAGTTTGATGGAATATGTTCGAATCCCGCTTGGAACTGGGATTGTTTAGGGCAATCAGTATATAAAAATGGGTCAAAGCCCCCCCTCCCCCGTTCTTCTTCCATCACTATTACTTTCGAACCAATTGCGCTAGATCCTAGTTCTTCCTTATTACCTTACACGGTCTTCACTGAGATACGCGACATACAAACACGTCTCACTGGTAAACCTTTCTGAACAAACGAACAAACGGCCTCTACGTCGCTTCCCGCTGAGACCAAATTTTGAATCTATGGGTATAAAAGTGCTCAACCCCACTCTGGGTTCGAAAGATTGACCATTGATTGGTTATGACCCTAAATCTTACTAGAGATTAACGATGGGGTCCTGGGAGGGGGGAACGTAGACACCGGTGGCCCCTTAAGCAGGCTGTTTGGCCTCCAGAATGGTAAAAGACCAATTTATCTTCTCCGTCTAATTGGAGGAGTGGTAATATGCGAGGATTTATTAATGTTGCGTTGAATGAAAGGGAAGCCATCTATGGCAAGCCGATACGCCCAGGAGAGCAAGAGACGCCTTATTTTATGCTTCGGCAAGAGATGTAATTGTGCCCTTCTTACCCCAATGTTTACGATTGATAGACTTAGTTGGTATTTTCTTCAAACAATTTTTTATTTGTAAATAACATTATTCTCTTTAGTACGGGTATCACTATTATTAGTACCTGTTGTATCATTATTATTAGGATTAATATTATTGGTATTATTTAATTAAAACTAGAATCAAAACGAACTGCGTAAAATCGACATGAAATGTTGTAAAGTGGTTTATAAAAGAGGGTAGAAGTTAAGAAGTAAGGGGAAATGAAAATGTGCTGAAGGGTATATAGGCCTCAACCAACGCAACTCTAAATGAAGACTAGTGGGGACAGTCGATGCCGGGAAGGAGCACAACTCACTCGAGGTGAAAAAGCCTCCACAATGAAAGGAAGATCCTCCTCTGAGATTGGCCTTATAAGTAATCGAATTCCATACGACAATCTTCGGCTGTTGAAAAGAAGGCTGAGACACCCTGTAGTGCAGCATCATCTATGTTTGCGGCAAATCCAATTTGTCAGGGGACTTTGCTAAGTCTTGCGCAAATCTAATGATTTAAAGTCACTCATCACATTCATCCAACGATTTAGACTCGGAAATCCGAATAATTCATGATTTTGACTAAAAGATCCAACTCAATCAACGATACAAACTCATAAATCGCACTTAGCCCATGATTTGGCACCAAAAAATCCAACTAATTCATTGATTCTGACTCACATATCGAACTAACCCAACTACCGAGAACAAAATCATTAGCCGCAACAATCCCACAATTCAGACTCAGAACCTCGTAAGGGGCGCGGCGATTTGCCATCCTGACCGCCGTGCTGACGGAACTCAGCAGCCCGTCCAACCCCAGCTTACCCTCTTGTCCTTCCTTCAAAACACTTGTTTCCTCGCTTTTCATACAACCTCTCCCACAACTTTCTCTGGTCAGCCTCTAATTTCACAGGGTAGATGCTGACCTTCTTCTCAAGCCAACCGTCCCGGATCGGGGCTGAGGGGGGAGGGGACAACGTTCCCTAACCCCTAAGCTGTGGTTCGGGATAGGGTTTTTTTAAAAACCTGCTTCATCCTCACCTTTACCTTCTTCAAAGCTCTTTTCATTCTCACTTCACCATCTATCCTTGATTTTACGCCGTGCCCAAGGTAGAGCTGCCATGCTGAAAGGCTGCCAGGTCACCAGGCGGGAGATGTGAACTTAAATGGCGGCACCTGGCTCTGCCAGGCCCGTAAACACCCTTTGCAGAGCGGGCTAATGCGAGGGATGATGTGCTATTGCATCCCGTGGAAAAAATAGGGTCACCATGCCCATAGATGAAAAACTAAAAAGAATTAACCCTCAACTTCCCTTGTTCCATCGACGGAGCCGCCCTCGGGCAGCTCCACATAAAAAATGGAGGTCCCCACCCCTGTGCTTGCGCAGGCGACCCTCGATATTTCTTTAACTGGAGAGGAGGCTTACTCCTCTCCTACGACTACGGATGTAGGAGACTCCTTCTAACCTCCTTCTCTGGAGGTGCTGTCGGGCACCTTTTTTTCAAGCGTCAGTCCCCTCTTTTCTTTCCAAGGGGACTGCCAGGAAAGCCGCAGGCAGCCCATTGCTGACCGCCCCCCCCCCATGGAAGTGGCTCGGTAGGGCAAACCCCCTTAGTGGGGAGAAGGAAGCCAGGTCCCTTCGGTAGCTTCCCTCAAAAGACCTGCTGGCAAGAATATTGAACCTTGCCGGGGTCAAGGCCTGTGCCTCCTCACAGATGACTGGTGACGCTGCCAACGGGACCTACGATATCCTGGGAGGGGATGGGCAACTGAAAGCCCCTCCTGTGATAGACATGGTCCTTGAGGCAACCAAGTATCAGACGGTAGGCCCTTCCATGCGGGAAATCAGGGCTCGGCACCAAGCACCGAACCCGAATCCGCTCTTATGCAAGGTCCTCCTCAAACGGCTGGGGTCTCCGAGACAGTACAAGGAAGGAAGGGATCGCCTCCAACCGATGCCCCTGCGACCACCACGACCTTCTCTATTTCAGAAAAAGACCTGGCTGAGGCCGGTCCATCTGGCATGGGGGCTCCTACGGGCGGAGGTGAGAAGCGGGTTCATTCCCCGCCCTCCTCTCCAAAAAGTAAAAGAACAAAAAAAAGACTAAGAAGACTCGGGACTCCTCTCCATCCCCAGGGCCTGCAGGTACAGATGGTTCTGTTGCCACTTTGGCAAGCGACCAAGACAAGAGCGGCACATCCGGCCCCTCTACCCCCCGGGTGCGGAGCCCCCAACTATGACCAAGACCAAAAGTGCACAGGTCGGAGCCTCGATAACATCGGGGCCCCTCATTCAGAGGTTACCTGGCGTTTTCGAACCCGCTGGCTTCAAACGTTTCCTCGTCATTCGCTCCACTGATGGCAGCATGTTGGCCAAGGGCAACATGATCCATCAGAGGAGAGGATTAGCTAGTGCAATTAGGAGAGAGCCAAAGGTGACCCGTTTCTCGGACGGGAGCCTTCTGGCGAATGCGGTGAATCCCGCCGAGGCGGCCAAGATAAGTGCTCTTCGGAAACTTCATAGCACCACGGTGAGTGTGACACCGCACTCTACCATAAACTTTGTGAAAAGAGTAGTTTATGCGAAGAAACTCGTTGACTACTCCATTGAGGACATAACCCTAGAGCTGGCCGACCATAGGGCGGTCAAGGTCGAACGTGTGATGAGAAAACAGGGAGGGCCCTCGAGACCCACCCCTACACTCTTCATCACGTTCGACTGTGACAAGCTCCCTGAGTCAGTGCGTGCCGATTGGTATCACTACCGCGTGAAGGCATTCGTGCCACTGCCGCGGCGGTGCTATTACTCTCACCGCTTCGGCCATACGAATCGTTCTAGTAGAAGTGCAAAGTCGGGGACACCTGAAGTTTGTGTAAATTGCTCCAAGGCGGCACACGATAAGTCTAAACCGTGTGTGGCCAAGTGTGTCAATTGCGGAGAGCCGCAATTGCTCTAAGGCCGCACACGATAAGTCCAAATCGTGTGTGGCCAAGTGTGTCAATTGCGGAGAGCCGCACGCCGCTTCTTAGAAGCAATGTGGTGCATATATCCTTGAGAAAGAAATCCTGGCCGTTCAGGCCCAGGATAAACTCTCATTCCACGGGGCTAAGGACTTGGTCCTGGCGCGCCCGACCCTGCCTGGGACGTCATATGCCTCAATAGTTAGAAAGACACCCTCTGCTCCGGTACCATCCAGGCCAACGAGCACGTTTGTTTCCGCGCCCATTCGGAGCCCTTCTGCGGGCTCTACTCAACCCGGGCGCTCTCCTGATAAAGCTGGCGGCACAAAGGGTTCACACTCAGCCCCGGCTAAAACCAGGGCTCCCCCCTCTTCCCCCAGCGTGACCGTTTCCCGTAAGGCAAAACGGCTACGCGCCTCCACCGAGTCGTTAGACTCACAGGAGGCAACACCCCTGAAGTTGGTCGCCAGGCCATCTTCCGGTGTTCCTAAAGCTGTCCCATGAAAAGAAGACAGCAAGAAAGGAGCTTCGGCTCCTTTGCCCACGCCTAATGGTGTAGCGGGTGGCTCGGAGACGGTGGTTCCTCGAAAAGAGGGCCCCCCACCTCCGAAGCCGCAACGCTGGCCTAAGGTTTTGAGACGGAGGAAATAAAAGACCCGCATGGCGAGCCCGACCTCCCTCAATAAGTCCTCGAAGGCAACAGCGCCTTCAGCGCTTTGTCTGGCCAACAACACCCGGGGTTTTGCCTCTGGGGAGCGTACGGCCATTCCCGTGAGGGTCTTCAATTCGAAGAGCACCCCCGCCTCTCCTCCGAGCTAGGCTTGGAGGGCATATTCCTTCAATGGAATTGCCGTGGACTCCGGGCCAACCTGGAGGGGCTGCGGAGACTCGTCTCGTCCCGTTCCCAGTTATATATTTTTCTGGAGGAGACCATGCTAGGCGCGTGCGCTCTTCCCACCCTACCGGGATAAAAGGGTCTTGCGACCCTTTCTGTTGCTTGGAGATCTGAACGGCAGGCATCCTCTCTGGCAAGATTACTCAATAAATCCCAGGGGACAAGTCCTTGCCGATCTAATCGAAGAGCTGGAGATAGGTGTCCTAAATGTGGATGAGTTTCCGCATCACTGCCCGAGAACCGCTTCATTTTCTTGCCTTGACCTATCTTTGTGCTCTTCGGATACACAGCCTGATTTTGATTGAGGAGTGGTCGATCACCTCCATGGTAATGATCACTTTCCCATTCAAATATCATTTTCAGGGCAACTGCCGCCTGAGAGTCCACCTCGGTGGTGCTTGGCGTAGGCGCAGTGGCCTGTATTTCAGGAAATGACTGAATTCTCTATCTCAGTCGAGGAGTTTAGTTCCGTAGATGAGGCCGTTGAGTTCTTCTCCGGCAACCTCATTTCCGCGGCCTTGACTACTATTCCTAGAACGTCTGGCCGTTTTGCACGCTGACCATTCCCATGGTGGTCGGCCGAGTGTGAGACAGCCCGCAAACAGAAGCGTTATGCCTACATGTGCTATAAGCGCTGCCCGAACGCTTTCAATGTCGCTAAATTTCTTCGGGCTAGAGCTAGGTTCCGGTATATTTCGAAGCACGCCCGCCGTTCTTCTTGGCTGGACTTTCCCTCCAGAGGCGGAGAACTCTTCAACGACAGGTTTACTGTGAGTGAGTTGTGCTCCGCTCTTGCTTCGTGCGCGGACACCGCCTATGGTCCGGAAAATGTCCCGTACGCCATGCTTCAACACCTGGGTGAGCAAGGCATGGGCTTTCTGTTAGATTTGTTCAACAGGATCTGGGTCGAGGGTCTTCTCCCAGATTCCTGGCGAATCGCTATTGTGCTCGCTTTTCGCAAACCGGGGAGAGATCACTCTACTCCGGCCGGTTTCCGCCCAAATCTCTCTAACCTCTTGCGTGTGCAAGTTGATGGAGAAATTGGTAAATGTTAGATTAGCCTTTTTCCTGGACATCGGAGGCCATCTGTCTTCTGCACAGTGCGGCTTCCGCAAGGTCTAGTCCACGTCGGATGCTCTGCTCCGACCGGAAAATGCCGTCTGCGAGGCCTTCCTTCGTAGACAGCACTACGCCACGGTGTTTTTCGATCTGGAGAAGGCCTATGATACCGCATGGCGAAACGGTATCATGGAGACTCTCCACACGATGGTGGCGAGGGGACGCCTCCCAGTCTTTATATCTGAATTTTTGCGACATCGTCAATTCCGCGTACTGGTGGGGTAGCCCTCTCCGGCCCAAAGGAGCAGGAAGAGGGTGTCCCGCAGGGAAGTGTCCTCAGTGTCACATTCTTTGCCCTGAACATCAACGGCATCACCTCGGTGCTGTCGGAAGATGTTCTCGCTACGCTCTACGTGGACGACCTTTCGATCTCTTTTGGCGCGGCCCAGATGCCAACTCTGGAGCGTCGACTCCAACAGGCATTGAACCGCGTCTCTCGCTATGCCGAAGCGCACAGGTTTCGCTTTTCTTTGGCCAAGACTAAGGTGGTGCACTTCTGCCACCACCCACGGCTCCACTCTGAGCCAGATTTGTTTCTTAATGGGGTGCGCCTGGATGTGGTTGAATCGCATCGTTTCCTTGGTCTTGTATTTGACCGACGCCTAACCTGGGAGGCTCATATTCGCAGTCTTAGGGTCTCTTGTACCCGCGCCATGGATATTCTCCGTTCCGTGACGTTCAGCGCTTGGGGTGCTGATAGTGCTACTGCCTTACTTTTTTATCGATCCTTTGTTCGTTCGAAGCTCGACTACGGATGCGATTTTTATGCATTCGCAGCTAAGCGTTTATTGCGAAAGGTGGATTCGATCCACCACACCGGCTTTCGCATTGCGACCGGTGCCTTCCGCACTTTCCCCATTGAGAGCCTGTTGGTCGATGCTGGGGAGATGCCACTCGCTCTACGCCGTGTGCATTGCATTGTTCGCTTGTACGTGCGAACCCGTTGCCTCCGTCAGTCGCCAAAAGCTCTCACTGCATCCGCAGCTGATCTCGATGGTGCCTATGCCACCGAGAGACGCCAGTTATATTCTAAGCCCTTAAGGTTTAGTGCCAGGAAACTCCTTTGAGAGCTAGGTATAGCTCTTGGGCTGGTGGCGCCTCTAGTTCTGCCCAGGACGCCACCCTGGAGGGTACCACATTTGGCTATTTGTCGCCTCGCCTCTGCTCCCAAAGCTTGTACAGCTCCGGGAGTATTGCGTTCGACCTTTTTGGAGCACACATCGTGTCACGCTGGAACTGTGCCAGTGTATACGGATGACTCCAAGTCCCAAGAGGGGGTCGGCTTCCCGCCGTATCCCCTCTGTTTAAGGTCAGCGGGGCTTTGCCTGGCGCTGTGTCTGTCTTCAGGGTTAAGCTGGTGGCAATACACAACTCGGTACGGGAGATTACGCGACGTGCCCGGTTTGGAGACCGGATTGTAATCTATAGCGACTCACAAAGCGCCCTGACTGCTCTCGGGGCATTGGAATCTCCGCATCTCCTGGTTTGCGATATCCGTGACGCCACGATTTTGGCGAGCCGGGCGGATGTCGAGATTATCTTCTACTGGGTTCCTGGACATGTAGGAATTGCGGGGAATGAGCGCGCCGATGAGGGCGCCAAAGAGTCCGCGAGGACTCTGCGACCGGACCAGCGTTTTGCTCTTCCTCACACCGACTACATCGCAGGAATACGGGCAGCTCTTCGGACTGCTTGGCAAAGAAGATGGTAGACTGTCGAAGGGAACTTAAAGTTGCGTGCCATTGCACCGCGACTGTTCCCATGGACCTATCCCCCAATGCCGCGACAGCTTCAGGTCGCTTTCTGTCGTCTCCGAATCGGACACACTCGTGTGACGCATCACTATCTGATGGAGCGCTCGCCTACACGCCCTATTGTGACGACTGCGTCGTCCCCCAGACTGTTCTGCACATTCTTGTCGAGTGTCCCAGTCTGAGTGATCTTCGCGCACGACACCTGTCCCAGTACCGGGATGGGCGGGGTCGCTACCGCCTGTCCCTTGTGCTTGGGACAGATTCGTGCACACTGACTTGTGGACTTGTTGACTTCTTGGGGGAGGCCGGCCTTCTCCCTATTATTTAAACAAGGTTTGTTTGTTTTGTTTTGTTGTTTTTTTCCCTTATAAGCTGCACGCTCCTGCGCCGGGGGGACCTCCCCCTGACGCAGGAGCTTGCTTACTACTCGTTTCCTTTTCCTTTTTTTAATTTCTGTTGTTGTTTGGGTTGTTTTTTTTGTGTGTTATTTCATTAGATTTTAAAGTAGCCTAGTACTAGGCAGTTTTTAATACGGCGAATAATGCCCAAGAAGGCTGTCGCCAGATGAGCTCTTAAAAAAAAAAATCAGACTCTAAAATCCAACTACTTCAATAATATAGCTTAAAAAAATCCTAAGAACCCAGCGATTTCAATAGAAAAATCCAACTAATTCAAAATAAAAAAAAAATCGCACTACTCCGACGAGTTAGACTTAGCACTTACTCTAATCCAACTATTCACACTCATTAATCCCACTACTCCAACGATTCAAACTCAGAAATCCGACTAATTCAGTGATTCAAACAACAAATCGCACTAATTCCATGATTTTGATTAAAATATACAAAGAATTTAGTGATTCAGAATAAGAAAGCGAATTAATACAAAAATTCAGACAGAATTAGCATTAATATAATAAATAACTTTGATTAAAACCCTCCACTAATTCGACTATATAGAGTAATCACTTGCATTGAGCCAACGATTCAGACTCATCACTCACACGCCTCCGAGTAATCACTCAGGAATTATACTAATTTAGGGATTAATACCTAACAATCGCACTGGCCCCATGATTTCGACGAAAACATTGAGCTAATTCAGTAATTCAGACCAAGGTAACCTAAATACAACTTATCAGACTAAGAATAACCAACTAATCCGACTATTTCGAGTAAGCACTTCTACTATCCAAAGGTTTAGATTCGTTAATCACACTAGTCCAACGATTCAGACTATTCAGACTCAGAAATCAACTAATTTAGAGATTAAGACTAGAAATTGGAACTATTCCTATGTTTTCGACGAAAACATCTAATTCAATGATTTAAAATCAGAAAATACACTAATCCAACGATCCAGGATTACAAGTAAATATCATAAATACAACGATCTAGACACAAGAGTCGCATGAATCCGACGATTTAAATCAACAGTTACACTAATCCAACCTTTCAGACTCATGATTCAGATATATCATTATCTCCAAAGTGTGAAACTAAAATATCGCACTAATACAACGATTTAGACTAAGCAGTTGCACTAATCCAACGATAGAGAATTATTGAGCGCCCCTGCCCCACGATATCGAACAAAAAAAAACCCCAGAAAAAATCACTGATTCAAAGTCAGAAATTGTTTAATTCACTCAAACAGAAATTGTATTAATCCAACATTTCAAAATAAAATCTACACTAATTCCGTTGATAAAGATTCAGCAGATTGCACAAATAGAATCATTCACACTCATTATCGGTTAAATCCTATGATTTAAACTCAGAAATTCAAATAATTTGGCGATTCAGACTGTCGTGGTATGACATTACATTATATCAATACCATATTATATCCATGGGGAAGGGACCAATAACTTAAAGGCGAACCGACAAGACGCGGAACGCCACGAGTTTCGACGCGCGGAACAGCGAGAAAAGAGTGCAACGAGGTCAGGTAAAATTTGGGCAATGGCAAAGCTCAAGGTTATTTGAAGAGGCATGTACAAAAATATAATTTTATTTACATAAAATAAGAGAATTAATGGGCAAAATTACATCGGTAAACGAGGGGGCAATTGCAGAGTTATGCCTCATCTCTGAAGTTAGAAATTAATGCGTTACAGAAGGAAACTATTCAAATGGGGAGGATTAACTCAAATGGCTTGCTGAAGGGGGAGAGGGGTTGGCTTACGGAGGATTCCGGGTGAGACGTCAGGGTAAGGTTTCACGGATGTTTTCTGCAGGCAATAAACTTGAGGGCGAGGGCGCTCGGAGCTTCTGAGCGGGGAGTTGACATGATGTCGGTTCTCCCAAGGGGGAAGGGGGCGGTAACATTCGGTCCAAGAGAGATTATTTCGGCCACCCGAAAACGAGGGGGGAACGAGGAGGGCTTCGACAGGAGTTGATGAGAGGATTCGGAAAAATCGCTCGGTGGCGATCGTCAAATGGAATTACCACACTGGCTGGGTTAATTCCAAGACACAAAAGTTCAGCCGTCACTTTGCTTCGTTGTTAGCACCTGACTTGGAACTAGGGGAAACTTCTTGGGTCCGAGGGAGACTCCTCAACTCTTGTGTCTCCCACCTGGAAGACGAGCCCTATATATCCGAGGCTTCCCCCGCAGGGGTAGGGGAAACAGCACTACTCTCGAATGGCCTCGAATCTTCACGTCGAGGTGATTCTAACCCGCAAAAAGGTGGTCCGAGGTGGACGCGGTTCGAGGCTACCGCTTGTGGATGGGGGAGGGGGGGGGGGAGGCTTACCAATTTAAGCCTAACCAAATTCTAGAACCTTCTCCAGCGCATGGACGTCACTTCCGTGCTGGAAAAGAAATTCCACGTGGAATTCCCCCACACAGACTAAGTAATAACACATCCCATGATTTTGATTAATAACTCTACCTAATTCAGTGATTCAGACTTAAAGATTATACTATTCCAATAAGTCCGAGCTAAATAGCATTAATACATTGTTAGAAATAAAAATATGCACTAATCTGAAGATTCTAACTCAGCTGTTGTGCTAACGCAAAGATTCAAACTCATTAAAGGCACTAATCCTACGATTCAAGAATCAAAAATCGAACTAATCCTACGATTTCAACTAAAATATCTAAGTATTTCAGATAATTGGATTAAAAATTGCACTAGTCCAATGATTCGGATACAGAAATAGCATTAATAAAGCATGATAAACTGAAACAATTCGCACTAATTTGACGAGTTAGGCTTTGCTGTTTTAATAATTTAACGATCCAGGCTTAATAAGCGCACAAACCTATGATTTTGATTTAAAATTCAAGCAATTCAGTGATAAGACGCAGAAATCACTCAAACGAAAAATTCAAATACAGAAATAGTATTTAACCAACATTTGAAAATCAAAAAGGCACTAATCTTACGATATAGAGTTTGCAGTTTCACTAATACAATAAATCACTAATTAATCGCACTAATCACCGGATTTATAAAAAAAAACTATTTTATTGTTTCCTACTCAGAAATCGCACTAATCCAATGATTGAGATACAAAAAAATTCAATGATCTTTGAAATTAAAATTGCATTATGATTTTTATTACAGGTATCGTGTTTACATTGTATCTTATTGCATTAAGAAAACCAAACCAAAAATGTTCATCAAAATAAAATAGAATCTTTCCACTCTATTTTTCAATCGAGTCACCCAAGAAAATCAAATCGTGAGGGCAATTATCAGACGATGAGCTAATAGCCTAATATTAAATTTAATTAGGCACATTACTCTGCAGAATGGTACATTAACACTTGACTGTTCACGCTGAATAGAGATAAGAATCATCTGTTCTGCAGAAGTATTCCGGTTAAAAAAATCTTACAATTCATTTGTCGTTATGACTCAGATCACGCAGTCCAATTTAATTATATAATGGAGGACGTGAAAATGACCATTTGTTGCACTTCTTTGAGTATCTCTATGGTGATAATCCATGGAGTAAGCAGATTAGAGAAATATCCTAATTTTCATTTTGGTTTTGTGGAGAAATAATTTTTTTTCTAGTAGAGTAAAATTGATTGAACTTATTGGCTTCAATTGCAGCCTTTTCTCTCTAAAAGAAAGTCAGCGTCAGCAAATGAATAATTCCAGGGGCAGCCATTCTCGAGTCCGCCTTGCAGCATTTTATTTTATTTGTTTATTTTTTCATATACTCGAAAACATATGAGTGCATCTTACGTGATTACTTGCAAAAGATGTTTGAAAAGAGAGTGAAGTTAGAGAGAGTGAAAACATGTAGAAGAAACTGAAGGAGCAGCCAAAAAATGAGACTTGCTGGCCTCATGGTCCCAAACACCCTCCAATAATCACCTCTTTTTGGTACTGGGCCGGTGTACCTCCCAGATTTATCACTTTACACTTCATTCATGAATTTGTGGGTAATGAGCGTAAATGTCTCATGATTTAAAAACGAGCATCTGGCTTTGTGAATTCCTTGTATGGTGGCCTTGTTAATTTGTTGGTTCTTGTTTGCCGGCAAGGTAGGCAAGTAGGAACAAGATACGTGATATATTTACTCATGAGTGTTCATAAATAATACTTACTTATATGAGAGATTGTCGCTCTTACACTTGAGTGTGCTAATCAAAAGTAGTAGACTGAAAACTTGTTCTTGGTATGAATCCAGAACAAGTACTCGAAGGCGATTTTGAGAGGAACCGACAAGATTCCTTTCATTCACGTTAGGGAGAGCGAAAGAAGAATAGATTTAAATTGTGCTCTCTCGAGCTAAAAATAATTTACTGTAGTCATCTTTTTTGATCGAATGTGAGTACAAGATAATCTATCTGCTTGAAAAGTGTAGGAAGAGTCATGAGTAAGGTGACATGAGGTGGTAACAAGCGCGTTCCGTAGGCAGAGGTATTTTGGACAGAAGGCTGAGGCAACTGTGTAGTAAAGGGCTTTGAACCACTTTGAGCAGTGCACTCAAAAAAATAACTGTTATCTTGGGTTGAGGGTTCATGAGAGTGTCAGCAAGAACAATTTCTACCAATTTTGCTCACAGTACTTCATTGAGTAATGAAGTCCAACTTAAGACCCTGGGAGTGTGATTTCCGAGCTCAAATGCTTTGTGATCGATCAATGATGAGACTGACTTCGAATGTCCCTTGAATTTGAAGGAAAACTTAACATTTAAAAATGCTGCACAGAGTTCCCGACTCTAAAGGTGGAGGAAATTTTCTAGTTTTTTTCTAAGGTAGGAAGCTTTTAAAAGAAATTCAATGGAGTCCATTTATGTCCCATTAGCTGCTTGAGGCACATAGCACATTCCGTTCGCACTAACTTCCATTAAGATTATAATCGGAGCATCAGCAAATGGGCGCGAAAGCTCAAAGCTCTACCGCGTTGATGATCACAAGTTTATCCGGTAATAAGGTATTGCTCGTAATTTAGGGACAGTTTAGAGGGGGCTATGGTGCGTTTGTGTCCTCCCTTGAGGAGATCATTAAGTTACTCTAGAAATGTGGCAGCCTTTTTTATATGCTTTCGGTGAAAGTTGTAAAGGACTGAAAATTCGTCTGGGGTTTATAGTTCGTCGGATTGAGGACATTTTTATCGCCTAAACTCTGTCAGGAATTCGTGTCTCTCAATCTCCAGTTGGCATTTATGGGGGATAGTTTTAATCCATAAACAAGCAAACGTTCAAAGAATTACTTTACGTGTAAAAAATGTGTTGTGTGATCAGATGATAAAAATAATGCCATCGATAAAGTCGGATATAAAGGGAAGGTCATCACCACTTCATTTATTAAACTCCAAAGCTTTTGGAATGGTGATCTCAAAGCAAATGCGATGAAGAGAAATTCTTATGAGCCAAAAGGGAACGCAGACCAACGTCTTCTCCACGCTTGATTTCAGTAAACGCCGTTATAAGATCAAACATGGAAAATACTTTTATATCTGCAATTATTCAGAGATAAACAAAAGAGGGTATCTATCAGTCTTAGTGACAGTTTATATCACAAAATTCATAAACAGTGGGTGCCATCTTTATTTGAAACAAAGTGCAAGGGTGATATCTATTTGGATCAATATTTCCTAATAATAACTTATCTTTCCTCTTTGCAAATTCCGTTTTTAGGGTCTTCAGTATAACGGGCGTAAGAAAACAAGAACAGGGCTAGACAGGCGAGCAGTTGTTTGACAGTAGTGCTTAGTTAGGCGTTTAATTAGTTGCCCACACACTTAATGAGATATTAGGCAAATGAAGGATGCGATAAGTTTTGTCTACTCGACTTGATTGATGAAATGCACAGCACAAAGATTGAGTACGGAAGTTGATGGCTCAAGTCCAAGAACAGGCACAGTCAGGGTGTGACACGCAGGCAAGGATTAGTGGGAATGGGGTCACTGACCTCTGGAATGACGAATAGCCATGTGTTAGTACAGCAGGGATATATAGGATGCACACAGAATTCGTTCGCATAATGACTGTCTCTAGAAAATATAAAATTGTTTTTAGTTTTCGAGATATATTTGTTAAATTTGGGTCAGTTTGTCATGATAACATGTTTTGTCGATCCCACTCGCTGGGTTTGCCTGTGGCCTCGATGACAGCCTCCAGAGAACTTCGGAACCGGCCACAGGCTTTCATAACTATCTCCAGATTTATGCCCCTGAAGGCCCTGATAATCCCAGTCTCTCAGTCTCTCATATTACCGCGCCCTACACAAGGAAGTCGAGGAAGTTGCAGTAGGGTGAGTTGGGAGGCCACATTTCAGTTGCTGTGTGATCAAAGAAATTCTTCGACAACCATGCCTGAGTTTTGCGGCTGGTGTGGCAGAGCGCAGAGTTTTGACGACACACGTAAGTCCTTCCTGCAGCTACCCGGTCGATCCAAGAATTCATCACCCGTTGGTATTCACCATTAGGCCCTCAAATAAGAATTGAGGTAGCGTGACATAACCTTTACTGCTTACGATACTAAAGAGCATAATTGTGGCTAGAAATTTCATCTGCATGACTCTGGGTACGTACCTGAGCGCGACAACGAGCCACCCTTTGTTCTGGTCTTGGCAGAAATTCTTATTGCAGAGAAGAACCACAGAATGACTGGTTCCAACGAGTGAGTGTTTAAGCATGTTGATCAGCTTCTTGGTGTGCTTGAGTCGCCTTTCTTGCATACATCGCTGTGGAAATAAATTCTCCCTTCTTTATCTTGTATGTAAAGTAGCGAATATCCTCATGCACCACCAGATTGATGAGCATTTTATCTACACCATTCTCCCTTGCAATGCCACGCATCGACTTTCTCGGGTCACTGTTGATGATATTCTTGATTTCAGCGACGAATTCAGGCCTTCTGTCGACGTGAGGTGGTCAACCTAGGGGGTTCCCTCTATCTCCCGAATTGTAGTCGAATCCTGAACTTTGTAGCGCCTTTCTGACCCTTTACACCATCTTTATGCTAACGTTGAGGAAGTCTTAAAAACGTCCCGGCGCGGATTCCAAGGAGGACTCCACGCCTTTTACAAATTGTGGGCTCAAAATTTTCTATAGTCAATTATTCTGCGAAAAATAAAGAAAAAATGAATTATTATTTTTAAGAAACGACTGACAATGAATGTAATCTTTTTTAGTAAAAAAGGCACTTGAAAATTTCTAACAAATAACGTTCGCGCCCTGTATAGAGAGAATAAAGTTTCTTGTAATAGAGAGGAATTGGTTAACCTTATATATTCTAAAGAGATTGAGAGATTCGGGGAGGAACACATTATTCCATAACTTTATTATGAAAAGTGCGATGATACCAGCACCTGCTCTGGAGAAAGCCTCGCCGAGATGGATCTGGTGGCGCATACAGAGGATGCCGAGGGTAGGGAATGACGGTGGGAAAGAGGATCTCGGTGAGTTGTGATTTCCTCGCACCTAAGTTCCCAAGAAAATTCCTCAACAGCTTCAATGATGAAGTCACGTTTGCGGCTGGGGTGAAGCCGGTCATCAGCAGGACAGTTTCATGATCCAATCTAGAATTGGTTGCGGGAGCTCACAGTGGATTCGGATCTCACACCGTCAGGAGAGGAGTGTGATTTTCTCGGTGAATTTGGCAATACAGGAAATTTGTTTTTAAGATCCTGTATATTTAAGCTAATCGGAATGGTAAAATTAGAAGCTATATGTCAGAAAGAGACCGAAAACCCTACGTGTACACACAGCGCCTGGGAACTGGTGCACTTTCGGCGCAGATAACTAGAGCGTTCGGTGTAGGGCGAGTTCAAAACAGATTCGAAACTCTGCGCGACCGTGAGAATCCACGCAGGACGTGCCTCGTCTGATAAGGCCCGCTCCCATCCGGTGCCTTGGGCGATGCACTTCTGCTGAGGCCACATAAATACTCAGACAAGGGCCACCAGAATGCAGTACAGTCGCGAGTACAGTTGCGGATAGCAGTATCGTGCAGACCCCGTGCGTAGCACCCGCCATCCCGTGACCGCCAGCCCCGTGAAGTGACGAACCGCCCTCGACTCTGTCTCGCTCGCAGCCGAATACAAGGGTTTTCGCTAGATAGACTCTAGTAAACAGACAAACCTCTTTCAACCTCGGATCAGCTTCATTCTCGCCTGGCGTACTCCCTCGTTCATCTTCAGCGAGGTTAAACTAAGTGTTTATAATCAGAAATTGCAAACCCCCGTCGTCTCCAGGCCCCAGCCCATCTGATTTACGTGATTTTCCCTAAGAACTCAGCCTACCCGTTTTCCCTCAAGAGTTCGTTGGTACGTCCAGGAAACGAGACTTATTGAGTCCCGTTATACCCCGAGTCTGCGTGACCTTGATTTTTTTCTTCCGTATCCCCTTCCCCCTTTAATTTCGTGTTGTTTATTCATTGTAGAATTACTGATATTCATTATTTTTGTATATAGTAAAGTATTTTTCTATAACCAATTTCTCTCAACCCAGAACCGCTAGAAGTTGTTTAACTTAGGCACACTATTGCACTCAGTTTGTTATTGTTTTCCCGCACGCTCAGTTTGACCCCATCCCCCCACACACCTCCTGTTCCGTCTGAGGAGAGTAAGTAGAAGGTCACTCAACGACCTTGGCTCTAAGACAGTGTGAAATTTCATAAGACCCTGTCCACCCTGCCTCGACATGAATTGTGTTTGTGGTTTGGTAAATACACATATACCCCGTAAGATGCGCGGTGATTTGCCATCCTGGCCGCCGTGCTGACAGGATCCAGCGCTCCGTCCGGCCCCAGCTTAGCCTCTCTTCTTTCCTTCAGATAGCCCGATTTCTCCCCTACCTCGTCGCTTTTCATACAACCTCTCCGAAAACTTTCTCTGGTCAGCCTCTAATTTCACAGGGTAGATGCTGACCTTCTTCTCAAGCCAACCACCCCGGATCGGGGCTGAGGGGAGAGGGGACATTGTTCCCTAACCCCTCAGCTCCGGTTCGGGATGGGGTTTTTTTTTAACAACCTGCTTCATCCCCACCCATACCTTCCTCACATCCCCTTTCCTCTCCTCTTCACATTCTATCAATTTTACGCCGTGTCCAAGGTGGAGCCGCCATGCCGATGGACTGCCAGGCCACCCGGCGGGAGGGGTGGTCCCGAATGGCGGCGCCTGGCTCTGCCGGGCTTGTAAGCACCTCTCGCAGTGCGGGCAACTGCGAGAGGTGATGAACTATTGCGTCCCGTATTGAAAAGAGGGTCACCATGCCCATGTATGACAAAAAAAACAAAAAAACCCAACTCCCAACTTCCCCAAGAAAATCAACGGAGCCGCCCTCGGGCAGCTCCACCGAGAAAATGGAGGTCCCCCCCCTTGTGCTTGCGCAAGGGACCCTCCATAATTCTTTAACCGGAGAGGAGGCTTACTCCTCTCCTACGCCTACGGGTGTAGGGGAACCCCCCCTCACCCCCTTCTCTGGAGGCGCTTTCGCGCACTTCCCTATCTCCAGCGGCAGTCTTTCCTTTGCTTTCTAAGGGGACTGCCAAGAAAGCCAGCAGGCAGCCCGTTGCCGACCGCCCCTCGTGCAAGCGGCTCGGTAGGGCAAACCCCCTTAGGGTGGAGAGGGAAGCCAGGCCCCTTCGGTCGCTTCCCTCAAAAGACCTGCTGGCAAGAATTTTAAACCTTGCTGGGGTCAAGGCCCGTGCCTCCCCACACGAGACTGGCGACACTGCCAAGGGGACCTGCGATGTCCTGGGAGGGGATGGCCAACTGGAGGCCCCTCCTGTGATAGACATGGTCCTTGAGGAGACCCAGCCTCAGATGGTAGGGCCTTCCATGGGGGGGAATCCGGGCTCGGCGCCAAGCACCGAACCCGAATCCGCCCCTATGCAGGTCCCCCTCAAACGGCCGAGGGCTCCGAGGCAGTAAAAGGAGGGGAGGGATCTCCTCCGACAGGTGCCCCTACGACGACCAGGACCTTCTCCATTTTGGAGAGGGACCTGGCTGAGGCCGGCCCATCTGGCATGGGGGCTTCTGCCGGCGAAGGTGAGAAGCGGGTTCATTCCCCGCCCTCCTCTCCTAAAAAGAAAAATACTAAAAAGACTAAAAAGACGAAGAAGACTCGGGGCTCCTCTCCATCCGCGGGGGCTGCGGGGACGGATGGGTCTGCTACCACTTTGGTAGGCGACCAAGCCAAGATCGGCACATCCGGCCCCTCTACCCCCTCGTGAGCGGAGCCCCTGACTAAGACTAACACCAAGAATGCACAGGGCGGAGCCTCGATGACATCGGGGCCCCTCATTCAGAGGTTACCTGGCGTTTTCGAGCCCGCTGGCTTCAAGCGCTTCCTCGTTATTCGCTCCATTGATGGCACCATGTTGTCCAAGGGCAACATGATCCATCAGAGGAGAGGATTAGCTAGTGAAATTGGTAGAGAGCCGAAGGTAACCCGTTTCTCGGACGGGAGTCTTCTGGCGAATGCGGCGAATCCCGCCGAGGCGGCCAAGATAAGTGCTCTTCGAACACTTCATGGCACCCCGGTGAGTGTAACGCCGCACTCTACCATGAACTTTGTGAAAGGAGTAGTTTATGCGAGGGAACTCGTTGACTACTCCATTGAGGACATCACCCTAGAGCTGGCCGACCATGGGGCGGTCAAGGTCGAACGTGTGATGAGAAAACAGGGAGGGGCCTCGAGACCCACCCCTACACTCTTCGTCACGTTCGACTGTGACAAGCTCCCTGAGTCGGTGCGTGCCGGTTGGTACCGCTACCGCGTGAAGGCATTCGTGCCACTGCCGCGGTGGTGCTATTACTGTCACCGCTTCGGCCATACGAATCGATCATGTAGACGTGCAAAATCGGGGTCACCTGAAGTCTGTGTAAATTGCTCCAAGGTCGCACACGATAAGTCCAAATCGTGTGTGGCCAAGTGTGTCAATTGCGGAGAGCCGCACCCTGCTTCTTCGAAGCAATGTGGTGCATATCTCCTTGAGAAAGAAATCCTGGCCGTTCAGGCCCAGGATTGACTCTCATTCCGCGAGGCAAAGGACTTGGTCCTGGCGCGCCCGGCTCTGCCTGGGACGTCATATGCCTCAATAGTTAGGAAGGCACCCTCTGCTCCTGGCCCATCCAGGCCAACGAGCTTCGTGCGCCCATTCGGAGCCCTTCTGCGGGCTCTACCCAACCCGGGCGCTCCCCTGGTAAAGCTGGCGGCAAAAAGGGTTCATACCCTGCCCCGGCTAAAACCAGGGCTCTCCCTTCTTCCCCCAACGTGACCGTTTTTCGTAAGGCGAAACGGCCACGGGCCTCCACCGAGTCGTTAGACTCACAGGAGGCAACACCCCTGAAAATGGTCGCTAGGCCATCTTCCGGGGTTCCTAAAGCTGTCCCCCGAAAGGAGGACAGCAACAAAGGAGCTTCGGCTCCTTCGCCCACGCCCCGAGGTTGAGCGAGTGGCTCGGAGACGGTGGCTCCTCGAAAAGAGGGCCCCCCTCTTCCGAAGCCGCAACGCCCGCCTAAGGTTTCGAGGCGGAGGGAGGAAAAGACTCGCATGGCGAGCCCAACCTCCCCCAATAAGTCCTCGAAGGCGACAGCGCCTTCAGCGCTTTGTCCGGCCAACAGCGCCTTCAGCGCTGTCCGGCCAACAGCGCCCGGGGTTCTGCCCCCGGGAAGCGTACGGCCATTCCCGTGAGGGTCTTCAATTCGAGGAGGGCCCCCGCGTCTCCTCCGAGCTAGGGCTGGAGGGCATATTCCTTCAATGGAATTGCCGTGGACTCCGGGCCAACTGGGAGAAGCTGCGGAGGCTCATCTCGTCCCGTTCCCCGTTAGCTATTTTTTTGCAGGAGACCATGCTAGGTGCGTGCCCCCTTCCTGCCCTCCCGCGGTATAAGGGTCTTGCGACCCCACCAACGCGGGATGGCCGGGCTGGGGGATGCGCGGTTTACACCCGGCATGATGTCTCCGTTCTTCCTTTCTCTTTAGATACCTCCTTTCAGGCAGTGGCTGTGCAGCTGCACCTGGATAGGAGGTATACTATCATTTCTGCGTACATTCCACCGTCAGCTGACTTCGACGCAAGGGACTTCCGCCGCGTCGTGGCACGGTTACCGAGGCCCTATCTCTTGCTTGGAGATCTGAACGGCAGGCATCCTCTCTGGGGAGATTACTCCATAAATCCCAGGGGACAAGTCCTTGCCGATCTGATCGAAGAGCTTGAGATGGGTGTCCTAAACGTGGATGAGTTTACGCATCACTGTCCGAGAACCGCTTCATTTTCTTGCCTTGACCTATCTTTGTGCTCTTCGGATGCACAGCCTGATTTTGATTGGGGGGTGGTCGATGACCTCCATGGTAGTGATCACTTTCCCATTCAAATATCATTTTCAGGGCAACTGCCGCCTGAGAAACCACCTCGGTGGTGCTTGGCGCGGGCGCGGTGGCCTGCATTTCAGGAAATGACTGAATTCTCTATCTCAGTCGAGGAGTTTAGGTCGGTAGATGAGGCCGTTGAGTTCTTCTCCGGCAACCTCTTTACCGTGGGCCTGACTACTATTCCAAGGACGTCTGGCCGTTTTGCACGCCGACCACTCCTATGGTGGTCGGCCGAGTGTGAGATGGCCCTCAAACAGAAGCGTTATGCCTACATGCGCTATAAGCGCCGCCCGAACGATTTCACTGTCGCTGAATTTCGTCGTGCTAGGGCTAGGTTCCGGTATATTTCGAAGCACGCCCGCCGCTCTTCTTGGCGGGCATACGTGTCTTCACCTCAACGGGAAGACCCCTTTAGCTGAGGTGTGGAAGCGAGTCAAAAGGATTCGGGGCAAGTTCTCGCAGGACCTCCCTCCCGTTCTCCAGGAGAATGGGACCGCAATCTCAGACCCCACGTCGTGGCGGAATCCTTAGCGACCGCTTTTTCCGCATTCTCTAGCCGTGATGCTGCTCCGCCAGCATTCAATGCACGTCGTGATGTCGCGGAAGGCCGCCGGCTGGACTTAACCTCCAGAGGCGGAGAACCCTTCAACGACAAGTTTACTGTGAGTGAGTTGCGTTCCGCTCTCGCTTCGTGCGCGGACACCGCCCATGGTCCGGACGATGTCCCGTACGCCATGCTTCGACACATGGGTGAGCGAGGCATGGCCTTTCTGTCAGATCTGTTCAACAGGATCTGGGTGGAAGGTCTTCTCCCAGACTCCTGGCGAATCGCTACTGTGCTCGCCTTTCGCAAACCGGGGAGAGATCACTCTACTCGGACCGGTTTCCGCCCAATCTCTCTAACCTCTTGCGTGTGCAAGTTGATGGAGAAATTGGTAAATGTTAGATTAGCCTTTTTCCTGGACAGCGGAAGGCCATCTGTCTTCCGCACAGTGCGGCTTCCGTAAGTTCCACTCCACGTCGGATGCTCTGCTCCGACTGGAAAATGCCGTCTGCGAGACTTTCCTTCGTAGACAGCACTACGCCACGGTGTTTTTCAATCTGGAGAAGGCCTATGATACCGCATGGCGATACGGTATCATGGAGACTCTCCACACGATGGGGGCGAGGGGACGCCTTCCAATGTTTATATCTGAATTTTTGCGAGATCGTCGATTCCGCGTACGGGTGGGGGGAGCTCTCTCCGGCCCAAAGGAGCAGGAAGAGGGTGTCCCGCAGGTAAGTGTCCTCAGTGTCACACTCTTTGCCCTGAGCATCAACGGCATCACCTTGGTGCTGCCGGAAGATGTTCTCGCTACGCTCTACGTGGACAACCTTTCGATTTCTTTTGGCGCGGCCCAGATGCCAACTCTGGAGCGTCGACTCCAACAGGCATTGAACCGCGTCTCTCGCTATGCCGAAGCGCACAGGTTTTGCTTTTCTTTGGCCAAGACTAAGGTGGTGCACTTCTGCCGCCATCCACGGCTTCACCCCGACCCAGATTTGTTTCTTAATGGGATGCGCCTGGATGTGGTTGAGTCGCACCGTTTCCTTGGTCTTGTATTCGACCGACGCCTCACCTGGGAGGCTCATATTCGCAGCCTTAGGGTCTCTTGTACCCGCGCCATGAACATTTTCCGTTCCGTGACGTTTAGCGCTTGGGGCGCTGATAGGGCTACTGCCTTACTTTTTTATCGATCCTTTGTTCGCTCGAAGCTCGACTACGGATGCGAGTTTTATGCATCCGCAGCCGAGCGTTTATTGCGGAAGGTGGATTCGATCCACCACACCGGCCTTCGCCTTGCGACCGGTGCCTTTCGCACTTCCCCCATTGAGAGCCTGTTGGTCGAGGCTGGGGAGATGCCACTCGCTCTGCGCCGCGTGCAGTGCCTCACTCGCCTGTACGCGCGAGCCTGGCGCCTCCCTCAGTCGCCTAACAGCTCTCACTGCATCCGCAGCTGATCTCGATGGTGCCTATGCCGCCGAGAGACGCCAGTCATACCCTAAGCCCTTTGCGTTTAGGGCCAGGAAACTCCTTCGAGAGGTAGATATAGCTCTCAGGCTGGTGGCGCCCCTGGTTCTGCCCAGGACGCCACCCTGGAGGGTACCACATTTGGCTATTTGTCGCCACGCCTCTGCTCCCAAAGCTTGTACTGCGCCGGGAGTATTGCGTTCGACCTTTTTGGAGCACACATCGTGTCATGCTGGAACCGTGCCAGTGTATACGGGTGGCTCCAAGTCCCAAAAGGGGGTCGGCTTCCACGCCGTATCCCCTCTGTTTGAAGTCAGCGGGGCTCTACCAGTCGCTGCGTCTGTCTTCACGGCCGAGCTGGTGGCAATACACCACTCGGTACGGGAGATTACGCGACTTGCCCGGTTCGGAGACCGGATTGTGATCTATAGCGACTCACAAAGCGCCCTGAGTGCTCTCGGGGCATTGGAATCTCCGCATCCCCTGGTTCGCGATATCCGTGACGCCACGGTTTTTGCGAGCCGGGCAGATGTCGAGATTATCTTCTGCTGGGTTCCTGGACATGTGGGAATTGCGTGGAATGAGCGCGCCGATGAGGGCGCCAAAGAGTCCGCGAGGACTCTGAGACCGAACCAGCGTTTCGCTCTTTCTCACACCGACTACATGGCAGAAATACGGGCAGCTCTTCGGACTGCTTGGCAAAGAAGATGGGAGACGGTCGAGTGGAACTTAAAGTTGCGTGTCATTGCGCCGCGACTGTTCCCATGGACCTATCCCCCAATGCCGCGGCGGCTTCAGGTTGCTTTCTGTCGTCTCTGAATCGGACACACTCGTGTGACGCTTCGCTATCTGATGGAGCGCTTGCCTGCGCCCTATTGCAACGACTGCGTCGTCCCCCGGACTGTTCGGCACATTCTTGTCGAATGTCCCAGTCTGGGCGATCTTCGCGCACGATACCTGTCCCAGTACCGGGATGGGCGGGGTCGCTACCGCCTGTCCCTTGTGCTCGGGACAGATTCGTGCACATTGACTTGTGGACTTGTTGACTTCTTGGGGGAGGCCGGCCTTCTCCCTATTATTTAAGCAAGGTTTGTTTTTTGTTTTTTTGTTGTTTTTTTTTTTTGCATTTGTTGTTTTTTTTTGTATTTCTTCCTTTAGTTGCACGCTCCTGCGCCGGGGGGACCTCTCCCCGACGCACCAGCTTGCTTCCTTTTCCCCTTTTGGGGTGTTGTTTTTTTTGTTTTTTTTCTCTTTAATTTTATTTTAAAGTAGCCTAGAACTAGGCCAGTTTTAATACGGCGACTAATGCCCAAGAAGGCAGTCGCCAGATGAGCTCTTAAAAAAAAAAAAAAAAAATACACATATACATCGACACTGTTTCCTATGACAATAGAGAGTTATGTTACCAAACAAGGGGTGTTGTTAGGCGCAAAGACGCCAAAAGAAAACGTATACTGGACTCTGTGGTTTTAGTAGAGTTGCTTTTTGAAACCATATCCCTCGTGTCGTCTGTGAGTTATGTTGATTGAAGTTCCTATGTGGTAGCTTGAAAGTTCCTTGAAGGCTTGCTGAGAGTCGGACAAATATTCGAGACGTACTCGTAAGCAGGATTC
>OZ018323.1:27864851-27902351 GCA_963969495.1 Ceratothoa steindachneri
CTTTCGTCTTTTAGAATTAAGACTAAAGCGCTCCGAATAGTTTTTCCATTTTCCTTGTGGGTGTTATTTATTATATATATATATATATATATATATATATATATATATATATATATATATATATATATATATATATATATATGTAATGGCTTTTAAACGCCTGAGACGAGATCTGAATCTAATCGAGATGGTGCAGGTGACCTTATGACAACTGTCGACCGGTATCAGCCAAGAATGGAGAATCATCATCGCTCGGATTTGCTCCTCCAGTTGATATCCAGTCAAAACCAATTCCTTTCGTGGGTTGGTGGGATCGTATCGTCATATGCCTATTTTGCCTTTAGGACTACCGATAAGTAATGCCGTATTTCCAAGCAAATAGTTTGAATTGGTGCCACAAATAAGTTATTATGTAAGTTTAAAGGTCGAAGTTAGATTTTTAGTGTGCTCTGTCAAATAACCCACGGAAGGCAAAGACTTTAATGAGTTACTATTTGACATTGCATTCTTTAGACATTTCATGAAGGCAACAATGCCCCCCGTGCAATGAAAAAATTCATTGTTTAACCTGGTGGGGTAGTTCGGTAATTCCAGAAGTGGTTTAAAAAGTTTAAGAATGATAACTTAACTCTGCCCTCCTTTATATATATATATATATATATATATATATATATATATATATATATATATATATATATATATATATATATATCTGATGGTCATCGATTGAAAACGAAGACAAAATCGTTCTTGAGAAGGACTCTGTGAAAGCAGCGATTGAAGAGGATCCCGGTCAAAGTACCGAGGACTTATCGGAAGATTAATAAACCCCGGTTCACTGTGCATGATCATCTTTAATTAAAGCTTTGCGTTTAATAATGTGCAACATTTTTCTAACCCAGGATGAGAAAACAATTTCTCTGAACCCAATTGTAAGCGGAAAAGAGAAAATGATCAGTAGAAACAGTGGCTATCACCAAATTTAACTCTAGTCCCAACATCCAAGTCAGAGCTGCGCCAAAAGAAGGTTTTGCTGTGCGGATGGTGGAATGCAACAGGTATTGTTTACTTTGAGTTATTTGAACAGGAAAAACAATCACTGTTCACTATTATTTTCAATAGATTGAACGGGGTTCGTGTTCAGCTCTACCCAACATAATGAGAGTTATTCTGTAACATAAGAGGTTTTACCTCTCCCACCCTACGCCCTACACTTAGTACCATCAATTTCTACTTATTCAGGTGTAGCGGGGATAATTCCCTTACTACACCTGAAACCTGGTGTAGTGGCACACCCTCTTATCTCCTCATCTCCCGTGCTCCGAGAAAAACTGGTTTTATCTCTCTCTCTCTCTCTCTCTCTCTCTCTCTCTCTCTCTCTCTCTCTCTCTCTCTCTCTCTCTCTCTCTCTCTCTCTCTCTCTCTCTCTCTCTCTCTCTCTCTCTCTCTCTCTCTCTCTCTCTCAGGTCGTCTTTTGTACGTGTTTTTAATCTGCCACTATCTTTTACACGCCTGCATAGATCTAACAAAGAGGGAAAGAGGGTGATAAGTGTTCTAAAATAATAATACCAGGAGTACAACATTCAGAAGCAATACTGATATCGCGACAGCACTCAAATGCTTCGTCTCCTCCAAAGAACCTCTATTTTTTTGCCCGTGGAAACAGTAAACTGGGCTTTCGGTGGCCAAATGTCATTGATACCGAACGCAATTACGTTTCTAATGAATAAATAAAATTCTGTTTTATGTTGATAACATTTTTAAGTAAAATGCTATGTTTTTTAGGCATTCCTAATAAGAAGAAGTATCATCTTAAGTATCCTGTGAGACGCCGTAAGAACATGTGAAGGGTTTAGTTAAATAATCTAGAGCAACAAAGCTTAGGAACCCCCCAAAAATGTACTACTGCTAAAAGTTGTGTCCATGAGTTTACAATTAAAGTGCGATAAAAATGCAATAAAAATCTAATAAAAACAACGAAAAGATAAAATAAGAATGCAATAAAAATAAAATAAGAATAAAATAAAAGTATAAACATTGCAATAAAAATATATTAGAAATATAATGAGTTAAAAATACAATAAATACAAATAAAATACGATCAATAAAATATAAAAGTGCAATAAAATTGCAAAGCGAAACACTTGGTTTATGCAACAGGGCGAATTGTGTGGTCGGGGGACGCGAAATTACGAGTCATTTTCAGGCAAGTTTTGCCCGCGAAAACAAAATAGAACAAAATAGCAATAAAATTTAACCAAATAGGAACATAAGAAGAATAAAATCAAAACATAAGAATAAAGCTGAAACAATAAATTTATATGAGTCCGGATGATCAAAAGGTAATTCTAAGTTAAGAAGAATCAAATTATTTGTCAAAATCTATTTCTCGATGCTTGGTGATCTTCCCCGTCACCGATATCATATTATCCTATCTGTTTGTTCACAATATGCTCTTCTTTATCTTCTTAATCACAATGCTTTATCACGGCTAAGTTGTACAATTCATTAAAATTAATTACATTTTGGACACCTTACATAAAGTCGAAGCATTTTGTTTTTAGACGAAAAATGAAAAAACGCAAAAGCCTTCATGTTTTCCCTTGTAAGCACAAATCACTTTTCACCGATAAATTTACCTTAATACATAATTCCTTTACTTGCCTGTTTTGGGGAAATATTGCGGCATTAACTTATTTTAAGTATGCTGAAAAATGGCATCGTCATATTCAGGTTTAGTATCCCGTTGGACATCGTCAGAGTATAAAAATTGGAATCCTCCCTCTATCTGCAATATCGTTTGATAATATAGGAATGTGATTTGGAATATTTATAGAAGAAAACTGACAAAAGAAAGTGTAAAAATGATTTTATTACTATATTGCATTAATTTGAAACCTCACCTGCTACTTTTAACTTTATATTTATATATATATATATATATATATATATATATATATATATATATATATATATATATATATATATATATATTCATATAGGGTGGGGCAGAGAGGACGGACGTTTTTGAAATTTCTATTACTCAGCCCCAGGGGGAGGGACATATATCTGGCAGGTACCATTCTGTCCGTGGTGTCTTAGCATTTTTTTTTTTCTTTTCAGTGAAGCCATGGCACTGTGGACGATAGAGCATCGAGTGTTTGCCTACGACAGTTACGTGAAGGATAACGAGTCTGTTACAGCAGTTCAGCGTGAATTTCGGCGCCACTTCAACATTCACCGAAATGAGGCTGTTCCCACCCGTAGCACAATCTTACGCTGGGGTTAATGCACTTCGTACACGAGGTACACTAATGAATAGGAGATCGGTGGGGGCCCCGCGAAGGGTACGGACCCCGAAAAATGTGGAACCTATTACACAAGCTTTGCTGCGGAGTCCGAATCGCTCTGCTCGTAGACATTCCACTGAACTAGGCATCGGTAATAGATCGGTATGGCGTATTTTGCATGAAGACCTTCATTTCCACCCCTACAAATTGCTCATTGGGCAACAGTTGCAATCAGAGGACTATGCACAGCGGCTTAACTTCGCACATCACATGGAAACAATTTTGGGGGCAAATGACAACCTCACTTTGTGAATGAGTGATGAAGTTAATTTTCATCTCAATGACATTGTGAATCAACAGAACTGTCGTATTTGGGCTCTTCAAAATCCGAGAGAACTGCATGAAAGACCACTGCACAGCCAAAAAGTGACAGTCTGGTGTGGTGTTGGAAAAGCTGCCGTTATTAGTCCTTACCTTTTTGAAGACATTAATGGAAATGCTGTTACTGTGAACTCAGAGAGTTACATCGAGATGATAAACAACTTCTTTGTGCCTCAATTACGAAGAAAACGTATGCCCTTCCGACGTGTGTGGTTTAAGCAGGATAGGGCGACGGCCCACACAGCCCGAGCATTAATGGGCGTTCTTGGCCCTCTCTTCGGTGACCGCCTCATTTCCAGTTTTGTTGACACTCCTCGCCCCCTCGGTCCCCTGATTTGTCCATGTGTGATTATTTCTTGTAGGAAAACCTCAAAGTACGTGTGTATAAGCATCAGCCCCGTACATTGGACGATTTGAAGGAAGCTATTCGCGTGGAAGTTGCTAAAATCAACAGAGCAATGCTGGGGAGAGCGGAGGCCACTTCTTAGAACGCCTTCAGAAATGCATCAATGAAAACGGACACCACATGATGCATGTTGTTTTCCACACTTTATTTTGTCAAATTCTAATTCAATACTAACACAATGCTGTCAATAAAATTTGTTTGAAGCTAAAATTAATGATTTTGTGAATTTTTCAAAAACGTCCGTCCTCTCTGTGATTATATATATATATATATATATATATATATATATATATATATACATATATATATATATATTTAATTACAAAAGAGTCACCGTCATTTGGAACTACAACAATCTTTTCCTCTCGTCCCTGGTTTAGGAGGCAAGCGAGTCGCAAGCCAAGCTTGCGCGACATTAGCCCACAAGACTGTGCAAACAGCGGACGACGCAGAGGTGTACGCGGCCCTACTATCGGCCACCAGTCGACTCTAAACATCGCCCCCATCCCTCTCCCACAGAGAGTCATAATACTGTATTTGAGCCGTCGCAAAACATGATGGCCGAAATACCTCCCTCCCCCTTCCCGCCTCGCCGGATTTCGCGCCGTGAATGAGCCTCCACACACAGAACCTCGATTTAACTCTGCCTTTCACTTAGAACGAAATAATTGCAGAGTTCGAGGAAAGGAGGTTTGAAGTCTAGCGCACTAAGAAACCCGAAGTCAAGAGGCATCCTGAATTGGGCTAGAGTTACAACCGCGGGAGAGGGGTACTTACCCTACTACGTGGGTCCGACCAGGACCAGATAGGGATTTCACACCCGTCTCAATGCATGCTGGGAGTAACTACGTAATAACCCAAAACCCGTTCGAGGGGGCCGCACCCTCAGGTGGGGATTTTTGATTCGGCCCACACTAATCATCAAGTCCGCCATGTTTTTACACCCTCTGAGGAGCCCAACCAGGTCGATACTCATTTTATTTTTATTTTTTTCACCCTTCACCCGAGTCTCAGTTCGCGGATGGTGTTCGGCGGCGGGGCGGGAGACCTTTCTCCAATTACCCCCACACCGCACGCTCTTCTGATAAATGCACACACCATGGGTGGCGAGACCACCCTACGACTACGTCACAAGACAAACACGAAACCAACACTACCACGCGCCGAAATACTACGACTCTCATTTATACTAGTCATCCCCATTACCAACATCATAGATCTACAAATGACGCCTTGGCCTTTCACACAGGTGCACAAGACGCCCTAACAGAAAAAAAACACTACATGACACTGCCAGAAGCCATATCCAAACGAGACCAGATACGCATAAGACGTACCAGCCCTCTCTGACTGGAAATCAACGCAGAGGAGATCCTCGCCTAACTCAAAAACGAGTATGGCAAGGACACGGTCTATGATCTATATTACAATAGACACAAATCCTTGAGCCTAATGACAACGTCAGTCCAGAGACACATAAGCACACTGATAGAGCAGGGCATTAAGGTCCTCGGTAGACTCAAAAAACCACACCGAATGGAACAACACAACCCTGCGCTGCTACAGGACAGGTCACCAGACTGGTTCGTGTAAAGCCGAGCTTGTCTTCCAAAATGCGGTGTAAAAGGTTATTTTTACACGTCTTGTACACACATACTACCCTCTGTTGTGTGAACTGTGATAGTAGCCACGTTGTTGTCAGTATGAGGTGTCCATACATCAGGAAGAAAGGCGTGGGCGCCATCTCAGAGCTCAGGAGGCCACGATTCGACACCTCAAAACTAAACACCTCTAACATCTCCAACCCCTTTCACCCCACCCCACTCTTTCTCACAAAAACATACGCGATGGCTGCCAGCGTGTCTGACACCAACCGATCCAGTACACCCCTCGACAACACAACACCACCAATAAACACAACTACATACCACCAGATACCTCACAATAACCCAAAGACACAACTGACCAGCGTGCTTTCCGCGGTTATGCGAAAGGTTTGGGGCAAATTGTCTTTCCCGAGAGAATATTTGCCCTTATACAAGAACATAAAAATGCACTACCACCGCTCCTCCCAGCACATGGACACACAACCCACACCTAACCCCCTCCCTCCCAGCATCACCTCTCCTGCTGTTCACACCACGTCCTTCACCTCTACTCCTCTTCCTAACATCCCTCCACCTCCATAGACCCCCTCTCCCGTCGTCACGGTCTCTCCTTTCGTAGCTTCTACCCTTCCTTTTGTAGCTCCTACCCCTTCTTCCGTAGCTCCTACTCCTTCTCCCGTTGCTCCTACCCCTTCTTCCGTGGCTCCTCCCCCCATTCCAGTATCCTCCAACCTTCCTCCCGCTGTCACTCTCTCCTCCACCATCCCAGCCTAATCTTCCTTTGCTCTCTTTTCTGTACCTACCCTAGCCTTTGCCCGTAAGGCTCACAAATCACCTTCCTACCCCCTGGCCTCACCACTTTGCAAAGATGATACAGCACCATCCACGCTGGACAAACACCTGGAAACACTTACCTTACACACACTACCAATATTCACACAAGCAGTGGATGACGTCTCGCAGCCAGAGCGCTAGGCTCCGAGGCTCAAACCCACTACTCGCCCACTCCGCTCCCAATCTAGTCCGAGAGAGAACGACACAAGGCCCAACTAACACACACATCAGAACTAACTGCCCAGCCAACACGATCTACACACATCACTCGGCGACAACAACACACTGGCCACACATATCCAAGTCCTAAGTACATCTAACCACACATTCACAACTACAAAACGATGGTAACACGAATGACGTCCCCATAGTATGGGTGCCTTTCCACCTTTCATTTCCTCCTGCCGCCCCAGTCGAACAACAACGCCAACTAATACCTCGCATCGGTGTATAGCCAATAACCTTTTGACTCTCCCTATCCTTTCTGAATTTTTTCCGCACCATTTCCTCTACGACTACATGACATCCCGTGGTATCCACGATGATCCCTCTCTGTTCTTTATATACACATATTCGATTCGAATTTCAACTACTAATTTTGTGTTTAAACGTACGCTCTCTGTCATCAGACTACAAGTCTTGGTAAGGCACATAGAGAGGAACTACAAGAAATTACTCCCGCATAGAACCACAAACCTCACTAGACTGCAGGAATACGCCCAGGAGCACAGAACAATTACCACAGAAGAGCTGGACGCTGCGATTTTCGGATTCAAACAAAAAGCTCCAAGCCCCAGCCAAATAACAATTACCCCCCTGAAAGAGGATCCAAGGAGAATAAAAATCAGGCTTTTGAATATTTTCAACGCGGCATTGACCTCAAGATACTTGTAATACGGCCTGAAGACATCTAAAATGATTTTATTCCCAAGAAAGGGAACCTAAAGATCAAGTGATGAACCACAGGCCGATCTCACTAGTTGAGACAATTTGGAAGGTCTTCGAAAGGCTTGTCAACAACAATCTGGTCTCCCCCCATCAAACACTCTCTCTGCAGAATAGCATAGCTTTAGCAAGAAAAGGAGAGTGGACATATCGATCGCACTAACTTACCAACACGTAGGCAAAGGGCTTGGATCACACATTAGATGATCAATAAACCATAGGAAATGAAGAAAGATGATACACAAACGACTTCGTCATTTTAAAAGATAAAACCTAAATTAAGAAAGAAGAAAAAGAGAGAGGTAGCAAACAGAATAATATAATATAAACTCTTTTATCCATTAAAGAATGTGAAAAATACGGCGAATTGGAACCTAGGCCATGGAACACTCTTCGCTTTTCATGCCACTGCGCTAACCACCTCCAACAACAAGATCAGCTTATAAGCAGGACAGTGTAGTTAGGTATGAATGTTAAAGAAGAATGCGTTAACAAGAGAGGCGCTTGGGCTTCGTAAATGAACGGGAAATCACAATAACACGTTAATTTCTTTAACGGGTAAAAGAGTAGAAATTATTTCATTCCGTTTAATATCTTTCGCTTCCTTCTTTTTAAAACTAAGTTTGATGCTTTTTTGGTCTTTTAAAAAGAACAAATCGCTTTTGTATCATCTTTCCTTGTTTTCTATGGGTTATTGAGCATTTACTCTGCCAGGTGTTATTCTGGTTTCCAGTCTATTAATGAAGCACATTTGCCTCTCTTATGAACGCTTTCTTTTCCAACAAACAGGGACTTATTAGGGGGTAGGGGGCTCATTTAGGATCTTGTTTGGAGGCCTTGCGTGCAAGTGTGTTTGGGTGAAGATAGCGTGGATGTGTTTGATTAAGTTAAAGTCAGGTGGTGGGGAAGGATGGTTATTGTATATGTGTTGGAAGTAGTGTGCTGGGGGTTCCGTCTTGTTTCTGGGTGGTGGGGGGCTTTGCTCTCAGGTGGTGGTTGGGGTGAGGAGGGTTCAGTGCTGTGCTGGAGTGTTGGGTTTCAATCATGTCTAGGTGTATTTTGATTGGTAGTATTTTTATTTCAGCATATAGGTGTGGGGTGTATGTGCTGCGTGCGCATCCTGTGATTGTACTGAGTTCTTTATTATGTGCGATTTGGAGTTTGTTAATGTGATGTTTGCGTGTGATTGGGTGCCATTCTGGTTCTGCTTAGATGAGGGTGCTGCGGATGAATTGAATATATAGAGTGGTAAGAGGCTCACTCTGTTGTCCAAATGTAATCTTTGATAGTGCTTTGAGGGCATTACTTTTCTTTGTGGCCTTGTTTGTAATGTTTGCTCTGCGGGTCTTGCATATAATGTGAGTGTCCAGTGTGAGTCCTACTAGGGTGAAGGTTTGTTTAGTGGCAAGTGTTGTCCGTTCAGGGACATTTTGTGGGAGTTTGTTCGATCCGTGGTAGTCGAGTGTAAAGAAAGTTACTGTTGAACTGTTGGCTGAGGCGATATGTTGTTATAGTGTCCTGCTTGCTATTTCTATGTATGAGTGTCGTGCTCTGAGTAAGATGTCGTCGGCATACGTGTAGGTATGGAATAATGTGGTTAGTGGTTGTCGACTGTCATTTTGGAATAGGAGACAGGTGTATTAGGGTTAATTCTTTACTGTATTAGTTTTCGACTGTTTTTGACAGTGTGCACAGAAGTCAGATTGGGCGGTAAAAGTTGGGGGATTTTCTAGTTTAGAATTAGTATCGTGTTGGCTAGTTTCCAGATTGAGGGGATTGTGTTTGCGAGCCAAGAGTGGTTAAAAATGTCGGTGATGGCTAAGATTGTTGTGCTGTGTAGGTACTTGAGATAGATGTTAGATATGTTGTTTGGACCAGTGGCTTTAGAGTTTTTGAGCGACTTAATGGTTTTTGGACGTTTAATATGGTAAAGGGGGACTTGGTATTTGGATATGTGTATGCTCTGGATTTTTTCTGGATTTTTCTGTTTTACCTGGTGGTTGAGAGGAAGTTACTGTTCGAGCAGTGTCCTATCAAGTTGTTAGTGTTATCTAGGTGTTGCAATTTGGTTGTTTCTAGTAACTAGTAACTCATGCAGGGAAGCTAGTGTGGTACGTGATGTGCGAATTTTCTGTATGATTCTGAGAATTGGGTTGAGTTTGTTATATGAGCTATTGTGTGGACGTATTAACCCCAATTTGCTATTTAGTGATTAGGTTGGTGATGTAGATGTTGAGTAATTGGAAACGTCGTCATCTAATTGTGCAGGAGCATTATTTTGTTTTAGAATGCTTCAGTGTTTTATAGTGTCTGCTAGTTCCTCTTCCAAGTTGGGGTTGTATGGTTTTTTATGGCCGTAAAGGATGAATTTACTGCTTGCGTGTGTGACAGTATTGTTAATTAAGTGCATTGCTTTGTCAAGCTAAAGGTAGTTGTTTAAGGTCAAATTGAAGTTTGTCTTCAATGATTTGGTTTAGTTTTGCCAGTCTGCTTTTTTTTGTAGTTTATATGTGTGATTTTGAAGGAGGTTGGTTGTTTGTGGGTGTTTTGGATGTGGTTTTGGTATGTAGGTGAGGTGAGGAGAGGGTTATGTCATTTGGTCTTGTTGGTAGAGATTTATTATTGAGTACGGTGAGTGAGTGAAGTTGTTCTGCTATGTGGGTGCCTCTGTTTTCTGCTATTTGGAGTACAATCGTTAGTTTTTCTGGTCATCTATCGTATTGGTATCTTTCCATATGGCCTACTCAGTTCCAAATCAGATATCTTATAGCTTCCGCTATATCTTAAAGTTTGGTTTGTCCATGTAGCCACATGGCTGACCTTCTGTTACGCCAACTTATCCCCATCATAATGTGTTCATGGGCGCTTTGTGTTGTTTTATGTTTTGGGGTCAGGTCCCAATTTTCTGCTGCATAGTTCATGGTTGGACTTATACATTGGTTGTCTACTTTTCTTTTCCGGCACATAAACATTTTTCATTTGAAGTTGATGTTTGCCTTCCACAATAGTGTGATTCGGCGTTAGATGTTGGCCAAGATAGATATATTTGTCTATCGTTTCAATTTGCTCGTTGCCAATTGTAATGTCTATCATGTCAATCTCTTGTTGATTTTTCATGACTTTTGTTTTGCAAGCTTTATTTTTAGGCCGATGCTTTTGCTTTCAACTATATGATAGAAATTTGAGCACAGCTCAACTGTGCTAAAATGTTGTTTTTTTATGTTTTTTTGGACTTAAGCAAAAGGCCTTCTTCCGAGATATTCATTGAACAATGTCAGAACGGAAAATGATCCCATCATTTCATTTAGTGAGGTGAGAAAAACAAGACAAAAGGGAATAGTAGAGATATGTGGGAGTTATAAAAATACATAAGTAATCGAGATTCAGATGTAGCTGTGATGAGTGAGCAGTGAAGTTTACCAGGTGACTGGTGATCTAATGTTGTTTCTAGGTTTTCGTTTCTTGTTTTCTTTATAATTTTATTATTTTTTCTATTTTTTCCTTGTGTTTCAGATCTAGTTCCAAATTGGTTTATAATTTTTTTATTTTTTAGTTATATTTTTATTTTCGTTTTTTATTATCTTCTATACAGTTATCGGCAAAATTTTGAGATTACTATATATTTTTTCATTCTTTTTTAAAATTTACGTGATATGGATAATTATTCTTATATTTAAAGTATTGTGGGTTTAATAAAAAGTCAACGTTTCAAAAATAATAAGAAAATACCGGTACATTCCTAGGCTGAATCCAAAATCGGTGGTGATTTTCAGTCTCTAGAGCTTGGCTATTCGATCAAAGGGTAAAATAATGAAAAATATGAGTTAAATAAATGATCTTATGTAATTATAATTTATAAATATTTTATAATATTTTTTGTAAAAATAAATGTTTGAACCCTTTTCTGAAATGTTTTTTTTCATAAGATAAACACGCAACCATTATTACTCTGCACCAAAGTTTGAAATGCAAGGAGCTAGTTGCTAAGGGCATTGCATCAGTAGCATCATCTTTAGGGTCATTAATGACTTTAAAAAGACTTATTACACTCCTGTAAAGAAGTTCTTTGGACACTCAAAAGTAGGTGTGAAAATTTCAGTGAGGCTGTGACTTCGACAAAGCTCCCAAATTGAGAAGGGCTGCAAAGAAGCCTCGTTTCACGAAGAAGAACCTTATGGTTAAGGTCCAAATTTGTAGGCAATATAAATAATTGACTGTTTCAAACTAGTGAAAAGTGATATTCGCTTATAAAGCTTCTTTTCCCTTGTTTTGAGCTTCTGGAAGATCCCTCGTTAGGAAGAGAAAAGATGAGCGCTTTCACGAGTCCTGTCTCGTGCCGGCAGTTAAGCACTTGGACACTATCTCTGGGGCTGCTTCTCATCTAAAGGTAACTGGAGCACTAACAATTTTGCACAAGAACAATGTCATGAACTTAAAATGGAACCAAAGAGTGCTGTATCACAAGCTTTCCCCAACAGTTCATGACTCAGGGGAGGGGAGGGGGGATGTCTGTATTTTTACGCATAATGGCCCATCTTGTCACAAGGCAAAATCACTAACAAAATTCTTGACTAGAAATAGCGTCGAACTTTTGTGATTTGGTCGCGCGAATTCTCGATTAGAACACACTACAGAAATTGTGGGCAATAATTAAACTGTGGGTTGATAAACTGAAACCCATCTGATTGTGAGCCCTTGCAGGTACTTATTGAACAAAAATGGTGTAATAGCGGTTAAGATATCATCACAAATTTGGTCTCCAGCATGCCGAAACGAATTGAAGCAGTCCTGAAGAATGAGGGACATCAACTGGTTTCATTTATTAATAAAATTATTATTAATTTCCTTAAATGATAAAATATAGCAGTCTCAAATATTATGGACATGACTGTGGAAAGTCATTTCCTGTAGTACTATTTATTCGGGCATTTTTTGCTATAGATTCTTGGTACCCTTTTGGAGTATTAAGTTGATTGGTCTTAGTTTCGCTACTTCTTGCATTCTTTATGCGGTGCTCATTTCTCTTCTTCTTGTATTTGTAATTATTATGGCAGCCTCATTTTGTATAGTTTGCAGCTGGAGCATTCGTATTTTAGATAGAGTAATGATTGGTGATGTTGCGTAGTGTTGTTCTGCCTAAAGTTAGGTATATTTTCCTTTTATCAGATTGGTTGAGATCTCTGAATCAGTAGAATTTGCCAAGAAGTTTCTTAGCCTGCGTCACTCTTGCAGTTTTATGTACCCTTTATCTGATCGACGAACTGCTACTTCATTTATAGCTGCTCGTTGGCTGGATAATTAGTAGCCCTTAAGTGGTCATCTCTTACAATGGGACGCACGGAACATGTGAATCTCGTAAAGGTGGCAAAGTGTTTGGAAAAAAGAGTGGAACAATTGTATCAAAAAAGGAAAGAAAGAAGGAAAATTAAAAAATTACTTGTCAAGTAAAAGCAATAATGAATGATTAAATACACAAACAATGAAATACAGGGCACTAACTTACCCTGACCTATTCGTAACACGGATTTATCTCAATGTGGCAGTTGATATAGCCTTAACTAGATGCCGATTCTAGAAGCTGCCGGTCTTACTTCCTCTGGTTTTGAGCCAAGATTTTTGTCTCCACCTTTTTCATTTCGTACCCGCAGGTGGGGCATTGGGACGTAAGACTGGTTTTCTTCAATTCTTAACTGAAGCGTCTTCGACGTTTAACTTCGTACTAGGGCGCAACCCCACCACACGTGAGTACATAGACTACGTTCGGCTTCTCCTTGTCTGATACCTTGTCGTTAACTATCGTTAGGTGGCTGCGCAGAATTTTCGGAGGTTTGTGCATGGTATTGTTAGGTAGTGCTGTGGGAGATGCTTAGTCTGCTTTTCTGATGGTAATCTTTCAGTTATTTCCAAGTTCCTTAGCACTCACTTTAAGCTGCAGAGTAAGAAGTTTAGACTTGAAGTATCCTCTGCTCTTACCAGGCTCTGCTAAGTGTTCTGCTGCGAGCGTGTGTGTGGTAACCACTTTTCTAGAATTTTATAGCTCGTGTATGTCATCAAGAAGGATTTCAATATAAATCGGGGCTTTTTATGTTTCCTATGGTAGCATAAAGAATGGAACTAGTGTAGCCACCTTATATGTGTATTAGAAGAAGATCCCATGCCTAATACTTACAATAGTCAGCGGTCACTCGGCTTAGGACGTAAAAGAGGACGAAAGTGCACCTGGCAGCAAGAAACTTTGTGGATAGAGGAGTAAGTTTGTAAGCGGGTGGGGTGAGTTTGCAATAAAGAGACTTAGAGATAGGCGGGTATATTAACGAGTAAGTTGGCTGATCACTTATTATTATCATACCCTTGTGCTAAATAATCACAGGATGACATGCAGTACGCCGAGGCACCGTGGCTAGCGGACCGAACTCTGTCCAGGTGGGAACATTCCTCCTATTACAAAGTGTGGGTAAAAAAGGTTGAGAGGATAGCCGTTATAATAAAAAATAATAATAAATAATCATAATAAAAATACCTAATAATAATACTTAATTAAAACAATAATAATGATAATACTAATAATAATATAAACTAATAATATATAAAGAAAATGGAGCGCTGAGAGGGAGGGAGGGGGAAGCCACCAACCACTCTCCCAAACCTCATCAGAGAGTTCAAATAAGCCCAGTGACGGGGCTTTCCTTATTTGCACTACCACTTGGAGGATGTGCAGCTACTCCAGGTACCAAGTGTAAATGGCTCCACGGGCTCCCTCCTGCTCGGTGTTCGTATAAAACTTCTTGTTAGTTTTTATAGAGAATCAATTGAAGACTTTAATTTTGTACGTTATATTATATCTAAGGTTTGATCATACAGTTGACATCATCAGAGAATTGTATTTTATAAAGCCCTTCTCGTGAGCATAAATAAACGATTAAGAGTCCATTGATGAGGAGATTATTCCTTGGTCGGTCTTGACATTAATTTTTGAGATTAATAATTATTTACATGATTATAACGATTAACTTATAATACTGTATTAAAGCAAATGTGTATTCATTGAAGTAAGTGTGTCGCGCAATCACATACACTAGATAATTTATGTACAAAGAAACATTAAACACGAAGTAAATTAAATATAACTTTCTAATTTTATTTACCTTGAGGGAAATGAGACTCTCCAAGCTGCCATTGGAGAGGGTGGCTCTCATGGTCATGAGGATGTCCTTGCCTATGAAGAGGAGGTGCTTCACGGAAGTGCTGTGGAAGATGGTGTGTTGTATTTAGCAAAGAGGCGCACCAGGATATGTCATTGCGTAAGGCGATTCTTTCAGTTTGTCCTCCTTCTTACATATTTCCTCCAGCCAGGCCTTGACCTTGATATACCTTTGTTTTGGTTGACCTTCTGCTGCTGGTGTGGGTCTGGGAATGTATCATGTCATCGAAAAAGTCTGCCTTCACGTCTCCAACCTCAGTAATGGCCGTGGCTGTCTCCATGACGTTCTTCACGTTGCTAATCTGGTTTGGGGTCGTATTTCTCTAGCCATGTCAAACTGAAAATAGGGCGAAAGGCAGCTGCCAGCTGACACAAGAGGTCTTTGAAGAAGAGCTCAAACATCCTATGGATGCCATCTAACATTGAGTCTATCAGTTTATAATGTATTCATATACCTTTATAAATAATGAGTAAAAAAATGTAGTTTCAGAAATGCAGTTTACAATGTACTGTAAATGCGCATTCTAGGAAATAAATAAATACAATGTCCCCTTTTCTTTTCCTGCACTGCGGGGAGGCGTCGCTGGCATCTTTCTATTCATCATTGCATTTTAATCCTCAACTCCTTATAATATACGAGTGTGACGTTTTAATTTGTGCTCCTACTACGTTATATTTACACTATTGAAGTACTCATCAAGTCGGTTTTTGAACATATTAACTGACGTGCTTTCAACTACACGGTTGGGAAGGCGATTCCACGTTTGCGTGATTTTAAACGTGAAGTAATTTTGAGCTATAGTAGAGTTAAATCGCTTGTTCACTAATTCTAAACCATTTTGGCGCGTGTTGGCCCTTTCGTCTATCTGGAACAATAGTCTGTAATCAATATTGGTAAATCCTTTTAAGATTTTGAATACCTCGATCAATTGTCCACGTAATCGTCTACTTTCAAGTGATAGTAGGTTTAATGAGCGGAGTCTATCTTCGTACGGTTTGTTTCGGATTCCAGGAACTAGTTTAGTAGCCCGACGTTACACTCTTTCTAACTGCGCTATATCCTTGTTTAGGGAGGGACACCAAAATTGGACCGCGTATTCGAGGTGTGGGCGCACGAGCAATTTGTATAGTAGCAAGATTATATATTTCGATTTGAAAGTAAAATTCCGAGCAATATACGAGTATCTTAGCATTTGGTTTGCTTTTTTACAAGCTTCTGCGCATCGTTTTGATAATTTAAGGTCCTTAGAGATTAAAATCCCCAGGTCTTTTTCTAAGTTAGCGGATTCGAGAATTTGGTCTTTTATATGGTATTCTACTTTTAAGTTATGACATCCTAAATGCATGATCTTGCATTTACCTATGTTGAAGCCCATTTGCCACTTATCCGCCGATTCGACAATTTTATTAAGGTCTCTTTGCATTTGCTCTACATCGGGTCTCGAAAGGGCTCGGCTTCCCAGCTTTGTGTCATCTGCAAATTTAGAGATCCTACTAAACACTCTATTATCCAAGTCATTAATGTAAACAATAAATAATAATGGGCCCAGGACTGACCCCTGTGGTACCCCGCTGGTGGCTTGGGCCCAGTCTGAACACGCCCCATTTACAACAACCCGCTGTGAACGATTTGATGGTCAGTTTTTAATCCATTTAAGTATGTTACCCCTCACTCCAATTGCTCGAATTTTCATCAATAGCCTTTCGTGTGGAACTGTATCAAAACGAGTTGAAATGGACGATAAAGAAACGGTGCCGCTGCTGCAAGGAAAATTGCCCAAAGTAACATGGAGAGGAAATGGAAGGGAGTTTTCGCCGTAGCTCAGTGCACGCTATTGGCCGGTGGCTATTCAAAAGGCCACCAGCATGACCGATACAAATAAAACAAATAAAATCGAGCGGATGAAACTAAACGAAGTAACTGACCAATGCAACAAACAGCAATAACGCCTTGTTATTTCACTACTTAAAAAATAATACCGTTAGAAACGGAGTGCTAACCCGGTGCCCATCTTTGGAAATAACGGTTTCGAACTAGTAAACAAATTATTTAAATTGCAATAGAAAAAGCCCATTTGTATCAAATAGCACACTTATGAAATATGTAACTTTCGAGGGGTGTCGTTGAAAGCACAATAGTAGGTATGTCTAAGAATGGAATCGATAACTCCGGGGTTAGTCTGGAAAATGGGACCCATAGAAAAAGCCATTTTTAATATTTTTATTTTTTAGAAAACTAAATTTATATTATTCAAAAGAGCACAGATTCAATTTCAATAACTCTTTTCAAATGGAATTAATTAGTTTCCATTCATCGTAGTCTTCTTGCATAAAAGTTCTGCATCACGTTATGAAGAGGGTGCGGTGCTATGGCGTCTATCTCTTTGGTAATGGCGGCTTCAATTTTGTTTATATTTTGAAGGATGAGTCTATAAAGACCCTTGTTTTAAATGAGCTGTAAAATTTTATAAAATAAATTATACTTGAAAAAATGCTTCGAAGATTTCAAAATTAAGATCAAGCCAAAGCTCAGACCTGAACCAAAAAGGATATATGTATGAAATTAAAAAAAAAGGACGTTCACTAAAAAGACAAAACAAAAAAAAGAATAAAGCTGAGTTGTAGATGTATTGTAATGAAGAATGAAGCGAAATTTATAATGAAGACTTCTGCAAGTTAATAGAAAAGTAGGGCAAATTATTGGCAGCTGCATTTGCTAACAAAGTACATGCAAAATATATAAATTTTATCGTGTCTATGCAAACCTTTGTTCTGTGTTTAACTTTGTAATGTTGCTCAAATATATGATATTCCCTGATAAAAATCTCTTTTTTTTAAGAGTCAGCCGTTAACAAATCCCTTTTTCTAATGGTTTCACATTAAAAATTACTTTGCTGATTTTCCTATATCAATAAAATCCCCTTTTATAAGATGTTATATAAAAATATCCCCTTTATAAGAGTTAGGGTAAATTATTGACAGCTGCATTTGCTAATAAAGTACATGCAAAATATATAAATTTTATTGTGTCTATGCAAACCTTTGTTCTGTGTTTAACTTTGTAATGTTGCTCAAATATATGATATTCCCTGATAAAAATCTCTTTTTTTTTAAGAGTCAGCCGTTAACAAATCCCTTTTTCTAATGGTTTCACATTAAAAATTACTTTGCTGATTTTCCTATATCAATAAAAGGGATATATAAAAAATCCCTTTTATAAGAGTTACAAAAAATATAAAATCTGCTCACACTAAAAAAAAACAACTTTTAGAAGAGGGTCTCATTAAAAATTCCCTTTTCATACACGTCCCATTTGAACGGCACCACATTAAAAAATATCTTAGGAAAATATTTGGCATTAAAAATCCACTTGTCCAGTGTTTTAAATTTAAAAAATGCCTTTTAGAAATGTTCTTCATCAAAAAATCCCCTATATAATACCTCCACATTAAAAAACATTTACATGGGTGACCTACTAAAAACGCTTTTTGAGGGAGCCAGGTTAAAAAAAAATCCTTTTAAAAGAGTCCCTCATAAAAATCACCCATTTTGGGTCTTATAATAGGAAACTTTTAAGTGCTTCTCCTAAAAAACTTTTATATAAACGCCCGATTATAAATTCCTTAAATAAGTATCCGATATTAACAAGGTCTGCTGACTAAAGGTCGCATGCTCTCACTTATTCTAATATAACTTTACGACCTTCAAAACTTTCAATAATCCCCGGACTAACCTTAGGAGGACTTTGGCAATTATATCATTCGAAAGAGAATGGAAAACAACAAAAGATTTTCAAATTTCGTTAGAATCGGGCGAATAGTTTTGATATTAATGCAAAATAATTCCCTGGCTAATCTTGAGAGGACTTTGGCTGTTATATCGTTCGAAAGCGAATGTAAAACAACATAAGGGTTTCAAATTTCGTTAGAATCGGACGAATAGTTTTGATGTTAATGCTAAATAATTCCCTGGCTAATCTTAGGAGGACTTTGGCTGTTATAACGTTCGAAAGCGAATGTAAAACAACATAAGGGTTTCAAATTTTGTTAGAATCGGACGAATAGTTTTGATATTAATGCTAAATAATTCCATGGCTAATCTTGGGAGGACTTTGGCTGTTATATTGTTCGAAAGCGAATGTAAAACAACATAAGGGTTTCAAATTTTGTTAGAATCGGACGAATAGTTTTTATATTAATGCTAAATAATTCCCTGGCTAATCTTGGGAGGACTTTGGCTGCTATATCGTTCGAAAGCGAATGTAAAACAACATAAGGGTTTCAAATTTCGTTAGAATCGACGAATAGTTTTGATATTAATGATAAATAATTCCCTGGCTAATCTTGGGAGGACTTTGGCTGTTATATCGTTCGAAAGGGAATGTAAAACAACATAAGGGTTTCAAATTTCGTTAAAATCGGACGAATAGTTTTTATATTAATGCTAAATAATTCCCTGGCTAATCTTGGGAGGACTTTGGCAGTTATATCTTCGAAAGGGAATGTAAAACAACATAAGGGTTTAAATTTCTTTAAAATCAGCCGAAAAGTTATTATGTTATTGTCAAAACAATATAATTCCCGGGCTAACCTTAGGAGGACCTTGGTAATTATATGATTCAAAAGAAAATGTAAAACATAATAAGGCTTTCAAATTTCGTTAGTTTTAATAGGCCGAATAGTTATGATGTTATTATCAAATAATTCCCCCGCTAACCTTGGGAAGGCTTTGTCAATTATATCATTCGAAAAGGAATATAAAACAACATAAGGGTTTCAGATTTCGTTTGAATGGGCTGAATTGTTATGATGTTATTGTGAAATAAAATAATTCCGGAGCTAACCTTGGGAGGACCTTGGTAATTATATCATTCAAAATAGAATGAAAAAGAACATAAGGGTTTCAACTTTCGTTAGAATCGGCCGAATAGTTACAATGTCATTACCAAAACAAAATACAATGTATTTAAATACTTTTTGCAAATACTTTACTGATAATTCACTCGGTAACAAATTTTCACACAATTTTTGTTTCTCTTATTTATTTGAGTGTTTTTAATACTAAATTTTGCGCTGATTCCAAATATGTCCTTACCTTTTCTCCACCATCGACCGTTTGAAAGATATAAAATTATGCTAATTTATTTATTTTCTTTTTCAGATTTATATGATACATATTGACTTTCTTGATTATGGCTACAAGAGGATGTAGAAATTCACTAGATTCGTTCTGTTTTGTGTGTGGTTTCTATGTGTTGGACCTAATCATGTATCATATAAAATTGTGAGAGTGTCAAAGTACTGGATTGCTTATAGAGTGTACTTCGGAATGAGTATGGGTGACCAAGAAAAACCATAGACCCCTCGTGTGATATGTGGAAGTTGTCGATCAAATTTAGATGCATGGCTGAGAGGTGCAAGAAAAGCAATGCCATTTGCTGTGCCGAGAGTTTAGCGAGAGACAAAAAATTATCACGATGATTGTTATTTTTACATGAATGACATATTAAAGTCTAGAAAAGTTAAGGAAAGAAAATCTCTTCCATATCCCAACATTTCATCCTTTATTGCACCTGTGCCACATGATCATACCTTATTGGTTCCACGGCCACCAGAAAATGTAAGTAAATCCTATCAACTATATTCTTTGTAACAGTATCAATAGTGAAATATTCAAAACATTTAGCTAAGGTTTCTTATAATGTGATTACACATGCACACCATATTTATGCTCCAGCTATTAAATGCATCTCTTTTTTATATATATTTTTTCAGGTATGATGGAGGTCTCAT
Organism: Ceratothoa steindachneri; assembly: GCA_963969495.1. Classification (NCBI taxonomy): domain Eukaryota; kingdom Metazoa; phylum Arthropoda; class Malacostraca; order Isopoda; family Cymothoidae; genus Ceratothoa; species Ceratothoa steindachneri. Next base: position 27,885,308 of record OZ018323.1, read on the forward strand.
CAGGAGAGTCGGAAGGTTGTGACAATGAAGAAATGGATGAAACGTTTGAGCCAACACTTTCCAAATCAACGTGAACTGGATGATCTCATCAGGGACTTGGGTCTCACTAAGTCAGGAGCTGAGCTTTTGGCATCCAGACTTAATGAATAAAATCTGTTGGGGGAAGACTGCAGATCAACAGTATACAGGAAGCGCCATCAGGAATTCGAAGTATACTTTGATATAAGTGAGGATCTCTGCTTCTGCAACTATATTAATGGCTTGTTTACAGCTATTGGAATTGATCACAACCCTAAAGAATGGCGACTTTTCATAGATAGTTCTACAAAATGCCTCAAAGCTGTTTTACTACTAATGGGAATCCGTATCCATCCCTGCCTATAGTATACTCGGTACAGATGAAGGAAGAATATGACAATTTAAAAAAGCTTCTCGAGAAGGTAAACTATACTAAGTTTAAGTGGGATGTTTGTGGTGATTTTAAAATGCTTGCCTTCTTACTCGGATTGAGAGTGGTACACCAAGTATTCATCTTTTCTTTTCCTATGTGACAGTAGAGCTGATCATGAACATTACCAGAAGGTTGATTGGTCCCTTCGAGATAACTTGCAGCTAGGAAAACTAAATTTATTAGATAGCCTCTTTTGCTACCTCCACTTCAAATAAAGCTTCGTTTGGTCAAACAGTTTGTAAAAGCATTAGATCATGGTGGAGAAGCATTTCAAGAGATTCGTCTACTCTTTCCAAAGCTATCAGAGGCCAAAATTATAGGTGAGTGGCAAGGGTGAGACCGCAAGTAAGGAAAATGTTGAAGTCAGTGCCACTTGAGAATGCAATGACTGATGTCGACAGTAAGGCGTGGTGTGCATTTCAAAATATAGTTAATGGATTCCTTGGTAAAAATATAGACCCAAACTACGAGCAGGTGGTAGCAAAACTTTTAGAACGTTATAAGAATTTAGGATGTAGAATGTCACTTGTTGCATTCACATTTGGAGTTTTTTCGTGAATATTTGGAAGAAGTGAATGAGGAGCATGGTGAGCAGTTCCATCAGGACATTGCTGTAATGGAGAAAAGATACCAAGGAAGACGGGGGCACTGCTATGATGGGGGACTATATATGGTCACTGGTGCGTAAAGATCAAGGAGCTCACAGTAAGAAAGCACGTTCATCAGTGCACTTTTAGTAGGTTATCTCTTATAATCACAAATTCTCATTAGTTTAAAAAGGAATAAAAGGACAAAATATTATCAGCTATTATTCAGGGACAATGTGAATATGCTAAATAAAGTGAACTCCAAAAATATCGATGCTATGAAATTTTCAATGGTATTTTTGGAATTAGGAGGTAAAACCACCTTATAAACACTAAAAACATTTAAAGAAACAAAACTAGTGTAACGCAGTGGTATAATAGGTTTATAAAGCTGTTAAGAACGTGTAATGCATGTTTTAGCTTGCGCAACTTGTATGACACAAACGGTTGACTGTGTGAGTCGGTGAGGGAAGATTGCTTGCATCAGTTCAAACTCAGTTAACAGATGGTCACAGTTGTGTTCGGTTGTATAATGAGAGCGCTCAGCGTTATTTCAACTACTGCATGGCAACTTCAGCTTCTTCGAAAGAGTGTGAAATGGAGAGATTAGATAATAATAAAGACGAAGAAAATAAAGAATCATCTAATTATAGTCATCCTTTCCTAGATGGTAACTCTAGAGGGAAATCTTCCGACGTAAAAAAAGTGAAGTGTGTATGTATATCATGCAATGGCGAAATCTCTGCGGCGAGCAATGCTACTTGCAATCTACGCATTCATTTGAAGGTAAGAATTTATTAAAGCTAATTATATGATACTTAATTTAATTGACAAGTTTCACTATTTCTTATTTTTTTTTAAATGGCAAAATTGCTAGTAGCCTACGATAATGTTAAGTAGCGTAGTTTTAACATGCACGAACCTACCTGCTTCCTTTTGCAACACCTTTATTTATAGTATATGCTGATTGAATTTAACGTGAATCATGGCAACGTGAAACAAATGTCATGTACATTTATCAACAGAGAAAACATCCTGTTTTGGTGCAAAGAGTCGATAACTACGTGACAGCTTAAAGAAAAGATTCAAAATAAAATGTTCAGTATTAGACGATGGTCCTTCATGCAGCGGTGTTAAAGTAAAGACATTACCAGAGTGTTTTTTGGTGAATACTAAAAAGGTCAAACAATCTGTTGTTGATAAGCTGATTGCATATTTTATCATACAAGGTGTGCGTCCCCTATCAACCATGGAGCAACCAGCTTTTGTGAGATTAATTAAAGGTGAGTTCTGAGTTACATATGTTGTTTACAATTATAGTATTAGTAGTACAGGTTAAGCTGTTACAACGACCGAATACTAAACCGTTTGGATAATTGGTCACTAAGTAGGCTATATAGCCCACATACATATTTTCTTAAAGCTCGCTATCATTTACTTGAAGATATTATTGAATAAAAAAAATCCATGAATAATTAGTATAATTATTGATCGATTATATGTAGTTATTAGAAAATTCCTATAACGACGTATATCGTTATAGTAGCAATACCTGTATATCATTATGTAAAAACTAGCATGCCCGCCTGTCAAAAATGTAGGAAATAAAGCTTGATAATGTATATATTCCTAACAATACTGAAAGTCAATATTTTACTATGTAATTCTGAAGGACTAATAATATATTTATGAATTAATGTACCAGTCCTATATATTTAGTTATAGGATATTCATATAGATACATTTTATATATAAAATTTTATATGCATACCATATATTCTCATTTCACTGTGAAAATCAATTTCACTCACAATAATCACAAATTCCACTACCGCAGGTCTAAATCCTTCAGTTGACGTCATTTCAAGACGGACGTTAGGCCGAAATCTTATAGAAGAAGAGAAAGTGACAAGAGCTCTACTGAAGAATAAACTAGACAGCACCTCTTACTTATGTCCTACTGCAGATATTTGGTCAACTCGTCACCGTAGTTTTTTTGGGCGTTACAGTTCATTGGGTAAGTTAAGATTTTGCTCTTTATGAAATAGGAAATTGAAAATGTCTTTATAGGTCTGCTTTTAGCTCTTGGCTGAAAGCAGACCTATTTTAGGGGTGGAATTTATCTCGATTATATTAATATATAAAATTTATGGAAACATCTATGAGACAAACATTGGACTGTTATTTCATTTTTTTTTCAGCTTGAGGAAGCTGCTCTTGTCCGTCACAGTGGAGTATTAACATGCTGTCGCTTCAAAGGAGAACATAACTATATCAAGATTTTTGAACATATTGAGAATATCATCAATGAATACGATATCCCCCTGCAGAAAATCACGAGCACAGTCACTGATAACGGCTCTAATTTTGTTAAAGCGTTTAAGGAATTTACAGTCACTGCTGCAAATGTGTTCATAGATTCAGAAGATGGAATCCAGGTAGGTGAAGAAGATCAGGGTGAGCACGAGCTTGGGGATAGTTTCTTAATGAGAAGTGCCTTAGATCAGGAAGAAGACCTTTCGTCTGACCCATGCAGCTTCAGCCTACCTAAGCATGTGCACTGTGCTTCACACACTCAGTTTCGTCGCCACAATTGATGCAAAACAAGCATTGAAAATATCGTCTTTTGCAAATATCAATCATGCTGCGATAGGGAAATGCTCATCATTATGGGAAAAAAAGCAGTCATCCAAAATCAACAGAGATTATCAACTGCTCATTAAAGGTGCCTTGCATTACAAGGTGGAACTCTCTGTTTGATGCATTTTCATTACTTTTAAAACACAAGTACAAATTACATCAGCTCATGACGTCCCTTAAACTTCCAGTGTTCAGAAGTCATAAAATTGAATTTCTTGGAGAGTATGTCTCAGTTTTGGCTCCTATTGCAGTGACAATTGATCGCCTACATGGAGAACAAAACTGTTTTTTATGGATAATTGCTCCCTACCTTGCTCAATGTGGAGAAAAAGCTGAAGAGCCTTCAGTCACGTTCTCTGAAATTTTGCCAACCTCTTTTAAGTGCAGTCACTAAGGGCTTTGGAAAGTACTGCTAGTCTTATTTGACCTTGTCAAATGAAGCCAGCGTTACAGATGCCACCATTGCATCAACAAGCCATCCATTCTTCAAACTCCACTGGTTAGATATTAGTATTTCATGGGACAGTTCAAACCACCAAGACAATGTTAAAAATATTATGATTCAAGTGATTGAGAATTTGCAGAAGAACCCGAAGCTGAATTATCTAGTGGTGTATCGGACAGTGATGATTATTTTGAATTTGCAAAACCCATTCAAACACGATCAACCGCAGATTTAGAATTGTTCAGTTACCTTCAGGTTTCAAATAAAACACTTCAAAGTCTAGATAGATATCTAAACATAAAGAAGTTATTTATTGAATACAACATCACCCTTCCGGCGTCAGCTCCTGTGAAACGGTTCTTCTCTTTAGGAGAATTGACCTTATCTCCAAAACGAAGTTCTTTATCTGACGAAACATTTCAGCAATTGATATTACTTAAATATAATGCTGATATAAATAGCTAACTGAAATTTCATTCTATGGAACTTTCTATTTTTTTTGTTGTACCTAAGTTCATTTGTCATTAAATCCTACATTAGTAATTATAATATACAATTTCATTTTAATTGATATTTTTTTGTTGTGATACCAATGGTCCTTATCGATCGATTGTCATTATATATACTGTATTTGATGCATTTTCAAAATGTATTTAGTATCTAAATACATTTTGTTCATGTACCTAATATTTAAATACTTTAAATGTATTTATTGCCTACCTCTGCTTAAAGACTCAATTATATATATTTCTTCCTCGTTAAAACAATCCCTTTGTGACTGCACCCTGTTTAAAGTCACCTTTATTAAAGAAACCACATTAAAAAAAAAACCTTTAGTCATCTTCCGTATTAAAACTATCGGTAATTATTTACTTAACCGTAATCACATTTTCCGTACATGATATTATTTCTCTTTGAAGTATTTTGTGCGATTTGTTTAAATATGGTCTTCTTTTTTGTCGGTGGAAAGGAAAAATGTGGCAGAAGGTTTTAGGAATCCGAATTCGGATTCAAACTCGCTTTTCACGAATTTTCGCTCCTGATCGCGAAATACATATTTGGACACATAATCTAAAAAACTAGAAGAAAAAATAACTAAACCTAACCGATAAGTGGTTAAAATGAGTTCGAATCCGAATCGGAAAGATACTGATTCAAACTCGATTTTCCCGCATTTTGGCTTTCGACCGACCAACAAAAAAGAATATATATGAATAGTGAAAACATATTGTATGAAGCAGGCGAAGGGTAAAGTGTAGCCACAGCGTGGAAGAATAAACGAAGTCACGTAGCAACATCTGGCTTTGCAGCCATGAACTGATACCTATCGATATATTTGTGATAATGTGTATCTCTACTACCGTAACGCAGAACCCACTGTTTAATTTTCTACCACAAAGTTAGATTGTCTGAGAGTGAATTAAACTAATTTTTACATTCACAAATTGCTAGAGCGATTCTAGCTTTTATATCTTTAATATCTGGGTAAATAGGAAATAGTACGTATGCTTTGCACATGTCAGATATTATTGTAGTTCCTGGCTGCATATTGTTATGTATACTACTAGTAATGTAAAATTATGTAATTTTGTATATATTTGTAATGTTTAATATGTTTATTTGTACTGTATATTTGTAATCTATATTTATAACGTTTAATATATATATCGGAACAACAATATCCAACTCCTTAATTAATTGCCCATAGTACAACCAATTAACCTCCTCCCTTGCAACCGACTAACCTCCTCCCACACAACCAACCAACTTGCTACCGATACTTATTTAAGCTTAAAGTTCCCAATTTTAGACAGTTCACCTCCAACCACTTAACGCGCTCCTACTGGAATTAATTTGCTATAGATTTCGTGTAACTGTTCAATTAATGTGCTATAGATTTCGTGTAACTGTTAAATTAATGTGCTATAGATTTCGTGTAACTGTTCAATTAATGTGCTATAGATTTCGTGTAATTGTTCAATTAATGTGCTATAGATTTCGTGTAACTGTTCAATTAATGTGCTATAGATTTCGTGTAACTGTTCAATTAATGTGCTATAGATTTCGTGTAACTGTTCAATTAATGTGCTCTAGATTTCGTGTAACTGTTCAATTAATGTGCTATAGATTTCGTGTAACTGTTCAATTAATGTGCTATAGATTTCGTGTAACTGTTCAATTAATGTGCTATAGATTTCGTGTAACTGTTCAATTAATGTGCTATAGATTTCGTGTAACTGTTCAATTAATGTGCTATAGATTTCGTGTAACTGTTCAATTAATGTGCTATAGATTTCGTGTAACTGTTCAATTAATGTGCTCTAGATTTCGTGTAACTGTTCAATTAATGTGCTATAGATTTCGTGTAACTGTTCAATTAATGTGCTATAGATTTCGTGTAACTGTTCAATTAATGTGCTATAGATTTCGTGTAACTGTTCAATTAATGTGCTATAGATTTCGTGTAACTGTTCAATTAATGTGCTATAGATTTCGTGTAACTGTTCAATTAATGTGCTATAGATTTCGTGTAACTGTTCAATTAATGTGCTATAGATTTCGTGTAACTGTTCAATTAATGTGCTATAGATTTCGTGTAACTGTTCAATTAATGTGCTATAGATTTCGTGTAACTGTTCAATTAATGTGCTATAGATTTCGTGTAACTGTTCAATTAATGTGCTATAGATTTCGTGTAACTGTTTAATTAATGTGCTATAGATTTCGTGTAACTGTTCAATTAATGTGCTCTAGATTTCGTGTAACTGTTCAATTAATGTGCTATAGATTTCGTGTAACTGTTCAATTAATGCGCTATAGATTTCTTGTAACTGTTTAATTAATGTGCTATAGATTTCGTGTAACTGTTCAATTAATGTGCTATAGATTTCGTGTAACTGTTCAATTAATGTGCTATAGATTTCGTGTAACTGTTCAATTAATGTGCTCTATTGTTTTGTTATCATTCAGTGCACTACTACTGCCACGTAAGTCCCTTATAGTTGTTTGGCGCCTATGTACCCAGACCTCTTTCTCACGTGTGATAAGTACTATTAAGATTTTATTGTATAAACTGTGAATATGATATTCATGATTTCATATATTTATTTATAACCTTAATATATCATTTTCTATATTCTCTTTGTTTTGCCTTGCCAAAACTAGGCTGTGCTATAAGTTGAACTCTGATTTAAGTTACTTAACCATCGGTACACATTTGGGTTTCTTAAGACTGGCATAGTCCAGCTTAGCCTATCTCGTATTCATAACGAAGTTTCTTCTCAATCTTCTTTAGTGTTGTGGGACTTAACCCTGCCTGTAACAATATATTGTTGAATTAAGGGTATTAAAGTTTCTGTCGATTGATTTGCAACCCTTACAATAAATCTTTCTCGGGAAACGCTCGATTCTGCCAAATAACCAAACCCCTTAAACAATGTCTACCCTGGTGTTTTCTCTATCCGAAGTTAGACTCATTGTCGAGGTATGACTGTGTAGACTAGCTCGGTGCACAGTCGTACACAAGCACGGGCAGAAAGCCGACAAAAGGCCGCTTGAGATATGCTCGGGGGCAATTAATAGAGAGTGCGATTTACGGTTGACCGGGTTTTGACTAATGGCTTGCCAAGTTGCAGGTCAAAGGATATCTAAAAAACAAGACCCAAAGATATAATTTTATATATATATATATATATATATATATATATATATATATATATATATATATATATATAATATAATAGGGCAATTTATATACATACAAAAGGGGTGAACAAATTACTTAATAAAGGTAGTTAAATGAATTATTTTAATTTATGATATGACAGAGGACAAAATTAAATTTAACTCGAACGAGAGGAATTAATTACAATTTTAGCGGGAAGTCAAATCAAAGGTAAATGCGGTTAAAGATTAACGAGGTAACCTGGGGTGAATTGGAGGGAGGTGGGGGGTGGAAGACAACGGCGCAGGTCTTCAAGAAGATATTTTGGGAGTCCTGGCGAGGATGACTCGAAGATGGAGTGTGATTACTTCGTGATGAAGAATGAGATTTTCTCTGCTCCAGAGAGACGTAATCTCAACTCTAGACGATTCTGCAGATCGGCAGGGACCCTCAGTCTCGAAAGAACGGAAATCTTAAAGGTGTAGTGAAGATGAGAGGGCCGCACAATTCTTTGGAAAGAAGGGGGCTCGATAGATTTCCTCTAAGCAGGGGCCAAGGCTTAACGAAGGTAGATCTGCTGGCTAGATCTTGGACGAGGTACACCTCGAACATGGGTATAGGGCTTCACGGGAAACAGACAGGCAGTCTGAACGGAGGGAAGGGCGAGCTTTCAATGGCAAGCTTTGGGTTAAATAGCCGAGTGGCTAATCCGATAGATAGCCTCAGAGCCTGGCCGCCCCTAGAGGATTGTCGGCGCCGGTATAAGCAAACACACTTCGTGATAAGGTCCAGACGGTGAAACTTGTTTCGTGATATGGGGAGGGGTAGGGTTAATGTGGCTGCCCTCGCGGGGGAATAGACATGCCTGGGAAGCATTGGGTAGAGATAGGAGGGCTGCGCACGGTGTTATCGCAGGGGAAGGGGGGCGAGTGGCGTCCGAAAGCAAACTAAGCTGTGACGGGACTGATTCTTTCTCGAACTTTCTAAAGTTCTCACGCTAGGCGCACATGGTCTTGAAAGAATAAAGAGGTATTTCCGAGCTGCTTCCTCTCACGGTAGTCCTTAGAGGTCATCCCCTAACAATCATCTATTTCAACGATGTGCCCTTGGCCACCAATAGTCTGGTTTAATGAACCAATGTTCGCACTTTCCAGCTGAAACTCTTCCACTCAAAAAACGTCTTTTACGAAGTTTTAGGTTCTGCATACAATATTCATGTTTAAATCTTTTACTAATAGAGTAGTTAATAAATGTGAAATTGATATCAGGTTACAAATGACATCGTTCAAGCCACGTGCCTGTAAATTGAAATCGAGTAACCCATAAAAACCGGCCTTTATTTGTGCATTGAAAACGGCGATCCAACGGAAATGCTTTACACCAAGAACCACAGTCGCAGAACGTAAAAATGTAACGAGTCACATTGGAACTACACAAATTTCTAAGGCACAATTATCGTCGCTGTGAACCTCTTTGCGAGGTGTTTAAAATGGTTTTCACATCCACCATAATTCATCACGCAAAGCTTTCAAGTCATAATTATTATTATTATTATTATTAGTTCGAGTGTTTTTGTAGTGTTCTAAAAGCGTTTATGGTCATCGTCTCCCATAATGAAATGCCTCGTATTTGGAGGGGTTTTAGGAAATAGTCCTGCTATTACATACTAAAGATTTATATAAGGAGGGTTTAAAGGATAAAATAACTTTTATAATGGGATATATAATATGGGTATTAGTTATAATAGTACTTATTTAAGTCTCGTTTATATTAATAGAATTGCATAATATAATAAAAAAAACGAACTTAGGAGGCTGAAGATTAGGTTGAAGAAGGCGAGGAATCGACAAATCTGCAATTGTGAGGTTCCACTCAAACACTTAAACGAAGAATAGAGAGAGCCATTTTAGTATTTGCACTTAAAATTTAACACTCCAGGAATAAAAACAAGTATCAAGTTAAAAAATTCAAAACAAATTGAAATTTTATGCTATAGAACAGTTTTGAGGAATTCGAATAGAGTTGAGAGGGAGATGTTGCTCATGAAGTCTCTCACTGGACAAATTTAAGACTAATTTATTGAAATAGTTTACAAGAATGATTTTTGTTCTATTTGTTTGTGCATTCAAATATTAGATGAGGTAGATTCATATTCTTATTGCATTGGTTGCACATTAGTGGGGGATCACCTGTAAAAAAGAGTTTGTGATACTAAACTAACATTAGGCGCAAACTGGCAAGGATGACCTCGTCTCTCCAATTTTCTAAAGGTGGAAAGAAATTGGAAGATTTTAGTCGCGTGTGACTCTATAAGTTACTATGTCAGTCCCTTAGTCGATCAGGCAGATGGTAACCATTTTACTTTTCAATGCGTTTTTTGGCAATAACACCGTAACTATTCAGCCGATTCTAATGAAATTTGAAACCTTTATGTTGTTTTATATTCTCTCTCGAGTGATATAATTGTCAAGGTCCTCCCAAGGTTAATCCGTCAATTATTTGGCAATAACATCGTAACTATTTGGCCGATTCTAACGAAATTTGAAACCCTTGTTATTTTACATTCTCTTTTGAATTGCATAATTGCCAAAGTCCTCCCCAGGTTATTCCGGGAATTATTAAATGTTTGAAGGTCAACAGGGTATAAGTCAGAATAATTGAGAGCACGCGACCTAGGTATGTTGACCTTGAAGAGGGTGGGGGGCAGTTTAAGATATTGAAACCACTTTGTTTTTTAATGGTTGAGAATAAATAGACTGTAAGGTTTCTTTAAATGAGAGGAATATTTATTTGTTATCCATCTATTAAGGAAAAGTGGAGTGCACTTAGTGATGTTTTGCGGTTAGTGTAGCAGTGACTAGCCACATTCACACTGCCGTGAACACATCTGGGGGATACTCTTCAGCCACGCCAAGAGACTGTATCTAATAGACCGATCTATTGCATGCAGTCTATTTGATACAGTCATTTGCCTTGAGTGGAAGAAGAGCGTCCCCAAGCCATACTCGCTGGTATAGGAAGGTCTTTTTGAAGAGCCCATCTGGCGACTGCCGACCAGGGCATAAGTCCCCGTAATCATACTACAGCCTAATACTAAGCTACATTTAAAAAACAAACGAATAAAAACATGTTCATAAATCATAAATAACAAAGATAAAAAAACAAGAACAAAGAAACAAGCTGAAAAAAAGACAACAACAAATCAAATTTTAAAACAAAATAAAAAGAAAAGCAACAAGGAAGCAAAGCTTCGGCGTCGGGGGTAGGCCCGCCTCCTCCCCGGCGCAGGATCTCACGACCTACAACAAAGAGTCAAATAAAGTGGAGGGGAAGCCCGCCTCCTCCCCGGCGCAGGATTTCACGACCTACAACAAAGAGTCAAATAAAGTGGAGGGGAGGCCCGTCTCCTCCTCGGCGCAGGATCTCGCGACCTACAACAAATAGTCAAATAAAGTGGAGGGGAGGCCCGCCTCCTCCCCGGCGCAGGATCTCGCGACCTATAACAAAGAGTCAAATAAAGTGGAGGGGAGGCTCACCTCCTCCCCGGCGCAGGATCTCACGACCTACAACAAAGAGTCAAATAAAGTGGAGGGGAGGCCCGCCTCCTCCCCGGCGCAGTATCTCGCGACCTAAAACAGAGTCAAATAAAGGGGAGGGGAGGCTCACCTCCTCCCCGGCGCAGGATCTCGCGACCTAAAACAAAGTCAAATAAAGGGAAGGGGAGGCCCGCCTCCTCCCCGGCGCAGGATCTCACGACCTACAACAAAGAGTCAAATAAAGTGGAGGGGAGGCTCACCCCCACCCCGGCGCAGGATCTCGCGACCTAAAAAAAGAGTCAAATAAAGGGGAGGGGAGGCCTGCCTCCTCCCCGGCGCAGGATCTCGCGACCTACAACAAAGAGTCAAATAAAGTGGAGGGGAGGCCCGCCTCCTCCCCGGCGCAGGATCTCGCGACCTACAACAAAGAGTCAAATAAAGTGGAGGGGAGGCTCACCTCCTCTCCGGCGCAGGATCTCACGACCTACAACAAAGAGTCAAATAAAGTGGAGGGGAGGCCCGCCTCCTCCCCGGCGCAGGATCTCGCGACCTAAAACAAAGAGTCAAATAAAGGGGAGGGGAGGGGAGGCTCACCTCCTCCCCGGCGCAGGATCTCGCGACCTAAAACAAAGAGTCAAATAAAGGGGAGGGGAGGCCCGCCTCCTCTTCGGCGCAGGATCTCACGACCTACAACAAAGAGTCAAATAAAGTGGAGGGGAGGCTCACCTCCTCCCCGGCGCAGGATCTCGTGACCTACAACAAAGAGTCAAATAAAGTGGAGGGGAGGCCCGCCTTCTCCCCGGCGCAGGATCTCGTGACCTACAACAAAGAGTCAAATAAAGTGGATAGGAGGCTCACCTCCTCCCCGGCGCAGGATCTCACGACCTACAACAAAGAGTCAAATAAAGTGGAGGGGAGGCCCGCCTCCTCCCCGGCGCAGGATCTCACGACCTACAACAAAGAGTCAAATAAAGTGGAGGGGAGGCCCGCCTCCTCCCCGGCGCAGGATCTCGCGACCTAAAACAAAGAGTCAAATAGAGGGGAGGGGAGGCTCACCTCCTCCCCGGCGCAGGATCTCGCGACCTACAACAAAGAGTTAAATAAAGTGGAGGGGAGGCCCGCCTCCTCACCGGCGCAGGATCTCACGACCTACAACAAAGAGTCAAATAAAGTGGAGGGGAGGCCCGCCTCCTCCCCGGCGCAGGATCTCGTTCCCTACAACAAAGAGTAAATAAAGTGGAGGGGAGGCTCACCTCCTTCCCGGCGCAGGATCTCGCGACCTAAAACAAAGAGTCAAATAAAGTGGAAGGGAGGCCCGCCTCCTCCCTGGCGCAGGATCTCGCGACCTAAAACAAAGAGTCAAATAAAGGGGAGGGGAGGCTCACCTCCTCCCCGGCGCAGGATCTCGTGACCTAAAACAAAGAGTCAAATAAAGGGGAGGGGAGGCCTGCCTCCTCCCCGGCGCAGGATCTCGCGACCTACAACAAAGAGTCAAATAAAGTGGAGGGGAGGCCCGCCTCCTCCCCGGCGCAGGATCTCGCGACCTACAACAAAGAGTCAAATAAAGTGGAGGGGAGGCTCACCTCCTCTCCGGCGCAAGATCTCAAGACCTACAACAAAGAGTCAAATAAAGTGGAGGGGAGGCCCGCCTCCTCCCCGGCGCAGGATCTCGCGACCTAAAACAAAGAGTCAAATAAAGGGGAGGGGAGGGGAGGCTCACCTCCTCCCCAGCGCAGGATCTCGCGACCTAAAACAAAGAGTCAAATAAAGGGGAGGGGAGGCCCGCCTCCTCTTCGGCGCAGGATCTCACGACCTACAACAAAGAGTCAAATAAAGTGGAGGGGAGGCTCACCTCCTCCCCGGCGCAGGATCTCGCGACCTACAACAAAGAGTCAAATAAAGTGGAGGGGAGGCCCGCCTTCTCCCCGGCGCAGGATCTCGCGACCTACAACAAAGAGTCAAATAAAGGGGAGGGGAGGCCCGCCTCCTCCCCGGCGCAGGATCTCACGACCTACAACAAAGAGTCAAATAAAGTGGAGGGGAGGCCCGCCTCCTCCCCGGCGCAGGATCTCGTGACCTACAACAAAGAGTCAAATAAAGTGGAGGGGAGGCTCACCTTCTCCCCAGCGCAGGATCTCGCGACTTAAAACAAAGAGTCAAATAAAGTGGAGGGGAGGCCCGCCTCCTCCCCGGCGCAGGATCTCGCGACCTACAACAAAGAGTCAAATAAAGTGGAGGGGAGGCTCGCCTCCTCCAATGGTATGCGAAGACAGCTACTTATTGCTCTTCTATCCATATATGTTTGCTGATTTGGAATTAGCATCACAGGTACGTTACTTGGAATGTCCTTGTATCCTGAGATCCAAATGAATGAAAGTTTAGTACCTAGTTTAACAGCTATAATTTTATAGATTCATCTCACCAAGAAATACTCCCCTTTTGACTGGATTGTTGCAATGGATGATAAAGAAATTGCAAATAACTATATTGTTTTGATGTGCCGCAGCCATGGTTAAACCATGATATATAGTATAGAATTTTGCTGTAAATACGTCTATCATTAAGTAATATGTATGAATAGACCGTATTATTGACTAGGACTTTGGAACTAGTATTTCATTCAAGTTCCCTGGACTCATGTATGTAAATAAGTGTGAAAGGTTAAGGGTCATAGTGGATTATTTCAATTAAAAGTATGTTATATATAGATGGGGGGGGGATTTAAATGATATATTTGAATGTGATAGCTCACATATCTTAAAGAGAGGGGAGGGAAGATGTTTTTTATGAGGGATCCCTGATCATTTTAATAAGTCTATGAATGTTTCAACAAGTGTTAGAAGACAGTCTTGTGGAGTAGAAGTTGCTGTTGAGTGAATTTGAATGGAAAAATTTGATTGTATGGTTTTAAATGATAGAGAGCGCGGAAAAGATATGTGCATACAATCTGTTGTTTTCTTACGGAGAGGTGCATAATGTTGGCTTCTGGTTCTAGGTTGTTGCTCGGTGTGCATTTTAATGCAGCCAAACCGATTCCTAGACGTGCGTAATGGATATGATTCAGAGTTCGGGAATGAATATCGGCTGCTGTATCAAACAGAAGTGAAGTATAGTAAATTATAGAACGTACAAGAGGGGTGTGCAGGTGAATATGACTTTTATTTCTCCATATAGATTAAAGCAAGATGTGTTCCAATTGGGGATTTTATAAAGATTATGTATTTCGATTTTTCTTTGGAGAAAATTACACCCCACTGTTCAAACCAATCTTGAAGGGTTTGGATGGAAAATTGAATCAGGTCCTTCAGTCTTCTATATGTTGTCCAGTTACCCAGAGGGCGCAGTCATCTGCATATATAGATTTTTAGCATTGTGAGTTAGTCAAATATATCATAAATCTAAATTAAGAAGAAGGTGGGTATGAGAATGCTTCATTGGGTAGACCAGTGGAGTTTTACTTGGATGAGCCTCTCATTTATAAAATTTAGGCTGAAAATAGATACATTTCCACGTAAGCCAAGATCTGAATTTTTTTTTAAACAATTCATGATGCCATTTTGATTACATGCCTTTGTTATATGCAGAAAGATGGCAACTGTGTAAGTACCTTGAAGAAAATTTTCATGGACAGAAAATTCTATTGACGTTAGAAAGTCACAGGTAGAAGTCAGCTTTGATTAAGTCACTTTGAAATTTTTTTATTATATTATTTTCTATTCGAAACTTTAGTAATTTATCTGGTACGAAGAATCGTGCCCAATTGCCAAAAAGAAATATGATAATAAAAGAGTTTACAAAATTCGTTATGGAGAAGATGTTGAAAGAATTCATAGGAGATATTATTTATTCCTGGTGTTAAAGAACCACTAAGTTTTAATGGCATTTTGAAGTTTATTTAAAGTGAAGGGACAGTTATATGAATAGCTATGGAGGTTGCCAAATTTAATGTATCTAGTTCTTTTTCGGCCCGATGGTAAACTTGGTTGCGTGATTTTGTTTATACTCTAAACACTCGTAGTTGAGAAATGCATTTGTAGTTGTCCTGTAACTTGGCGGTTTTCATGAGTTATCTGCCCGAGTTAAATTGAAGTGATCTGATTCCGAGATGATTTTGTAAGAAAGCGTCTCACTTTGTTCCCAATATAGATAAGAAGGGAAAAAGGAAGAATTTATTCCCTTCATGAAGTTTTTTTTGTTTTTCTTAGTGCGAGGTCGAACTTTAGATCGAACTCTTTTATACTCTATAAATTTTCCTAAGCTTCTATGAGAAGAAAACTTAATCCATGCAAATTGGTGGCTTTGACTACTTCTGCACATTCATTAGACCACCAAGAGTTACACTACTTAGACGAAAGAGAGGTTTTTGTTAAAATATACAATATTTTAAAGTGTTGAGAAGATTTATAACTAAATTTGGTATGAAGTGGAAGGATCTGATTGAAAGTTGGGGAGATATATGGGCTGTCCAATCTACCTCGTTGGGGGAGAAGGATGGGTTGAATTTGGTCACTATCCATTGAGGTTGGAAATGTTTTCCCTAAAAAATGTTATGGATGGATCAATGTGAGAAAATGCCATATCATAAACAGAGATAAATGGAAGAAATGATGAAGAAAAAATCTCGGTTGAAAATATTCCGACAATGAAACGTCATCATATTAAATGCAGAAACAAAAAATTCAAGCTTGAAATTATAATATTAATAACATCGAGCGCTCAATGTGTATATATATATATATATATATATATATATATATATATATATATATATATATATATATATATATATATATTGATGTGCATACGGTTAGGTAAGGGTAATAATAATAAGAATTCCTTAATCCGCTAGAAAAGTCTCCAGGAGTTCCTCAACCCTCTTCAGGAGAGTTACTTCCCAACCTCCTTTCCAAAGGTGAATAAGATGAATCAATCTAAGACTTGAGGCTCATCTACATCCGCGGAGGCTCCGGGGACGGAAGTGTCTGCTACCGTTTCGGTGAGTGACCAGGCGAGGAACGGCGGCACGTCCGGCCCCAAGGCGCCTTCGGTAGGCTCAGACAATCACAGGAGTCACAAGGAGGGTGAGCTGAGCATCGATTACGTACATATATGTAACGCTCGTGAAGAGAGTTGAGGAACTCCATAAGACTTTTCTAGTGAATTAAAGAATTCTTATTATTTACCTAACCGCATTGACTAGAACGGTAATTTTCATATATATATATATATATATATACATATATATATATATATATATATATATATATATATATATATATATATATATATATATATATATATATATATATATGCAAAAATAATCATCAAAAAAACACGTGAACAAAAACCCCAAAACAAATCAGAATGAACAAAGGGACTGACCTTTAACGTGGGAGTTGAGAAATCAACTAACTAAACATAAAATTACTGACGAAATTTATTCGGTTGGTCGGTTGGCTAGTTAATCTATTGAAGTGTTGGTTGTTTATATTGTGAACAATTTAATTGAGGAGGCGTAATTATTTAGGTTTGGATTTATTTTAATGATGTATAGTGACTCTAAGATTTTCAAATCGAGAGAGGTTAAGGCTGAAGATAATATAGTAAATGAATTAGAATTAAGAGGATGATTGTGATACTCTGAATGTATCACCACCATCCTCTAAATTCTAATTCATTCACTATATTATCTTCAGCCTTAACTTCTCTCGATTTGAAAAT
>OZ018323.1:27904851-28009851 GCA_963969495.1 Ceratothoa steindachneri
GATCTCTTAATGAGTGTACCCTATTAAAATCATTTTTCTAAGAGGTTCCATTAAAAATCCCTTTTTGATGTTTCCCCTATTAAAAATCTCCTATAAAAAGGTTGTTTATTAAAAAGACCTATCAATTTTTTTTAGAAAATACCCCATAAAACCTCTTTCACACGTTTCACCATTAAATCCCGTTTTATAAAAATTCCTCATTAAAAATCCCTGTTATAAAGGTTCTCTTATAAAAATTTAAATCTCGCTTATATGTAATCCATCCATTATAAATTTAATCCCTATTTATAAGGCTTACCGATTTCCAGAATCTTATTTGTGTTCCTAATTTTTAAAATATTATATGTGTGCCCTATTAGAAATTCACCTTATAGAGGTCCCCTATAAACAAATTAGCCCTCCCAACTCCCTGTCAAATGAAAGACAAGCGGCTATGAGCAGAAAAAGAGTTATCAGACTTCGCTAAGGTTATCAATTAGGTCAATGGCTACTCCGTGTTTCTCTAGGCACTTAACAGTGTTTTGTGAGTTGTGTGTAAACACAAGCCATGTAAATCTAAAACGAGGATATTGTATGTAAATGAACGCGGGTAAAAGACCTTTAAAGACAAAAAGTCCACTGCGATCATGTGGAACAGTTTTTGTCTTTAAAGATCACCGATAAGCTAATAAAACTAAGAAAATTAATATAAAACTATTTTTCCGCGTAATTGAATGTAAATGAACATAGGAAACTACATGTGTGTATCAAGAGCATTGTATGCAGCCGTCGCCAGAAACCCACGTTTCAACCGACACATTGGGGCAAGTTCCTGACACGACTCCTTGCGCTAGAAACTCACTTTATTTGCATCGGCCAATCGCGAGTTATTTTGGGTATCCCCTTACTGTATGTTCACGTTTAATTGACCTCTCTGCCCTTTCCCTTTTATTGAAAGGGTTTCTAACTCCGTTTCCCTTACCCCTGACTCATTTACTAGCAACTAGCTCCACTCCTTAAATACCTGCCTTTCCCACCTGCCTCTTCTGCATGACTGATCCCTTTGTAAAAGTTCACCATTTTGGGAAAGATGATAGGTGTATCGGCCGCAGGCCCCTCACCCCACCCCTGGTGGGGAAGGAGGGGATAGGACACCCGATCGACCCTTCCAGGCTCCCAGAGGGAAAAGAAACATCAAGGGCCGTGAAAGGAGAATGAAAGGAGATGAAAAAGGGTTAAAAGAAAAGTTTAGTAGGAGAGCAGAAGTTGATCTCAGGTGACCGACTAGTGATAGCTGGGGATAGAAAGGAATAGATCCATATATTTGGACCTTCTGATTAACGTGGAATTCGAACCACTACATGCATTACTTTTTCCATTTTATTCTTTACCCGTTGCTCTACTGGTAAGCAATTGCAACCTCTGTAAAGTTATCGAGTGAACCGACCAATCTCTTTTGTTTTCCTTTATTCATTCTTGTTGTAATGTAGGATTCATGTCGTTCGTGCTGTTTTGCTCCTCTACCAACTAGGGAGTAACTATTTTAACTGAAGAACAGCGGTTAAAAATAGAGTACGAACTCTTCGATTGAACAATTCTCATTTATTGAATTCATTCATTGAGTCAATTACGCAGAGAAAAGAACCAAGTTGTTAAAGGAAGAAAAGTCTTGACAAAGCACCTGAAGAACCATTCTCGGAAGAAAGCGATCAACCACAATTTTCTTGTCTTATTCCCCCATACTGCCTTATTAATTCTATTATAATCTATATTCCCAGTTAGGAAGAAAATAAGAGATTAATTGCCTTATTCTTTCCTGGCTACCTCCATCACTATGAGGGCTTAAACACCTCTACCATCTCCCTTCCCCACGAGCCGATGTACGCTTGAGAGTAAAACTGCCACCGATTTCCATCTTCCAACTATGCCGAACAATGGATCCAGACATAATTGGAGGCGGAGTGGGAAGCAAGTTTGAAGATTAGCCAATTGTGGAACCCAGCGTCATTTGATACTGGATAATAAAACTAAGCTACTACATTTGGAGGGGAAGCTAATTCCCCATACCCTGTGGACCTGGACAATACTACAGAGGGATATACAACGGCGAGGAGACTGCGTTGTCAATAAGCTTGTCTTGAGTCATCCCTCGTAAGGGTCATACCCCGTTTCATCCTCACCATCCATCATTCTCACCATCAGGCAGAAATCTTTCTATCGGATGTGTACGAACGGGGGGAGGGAGACCTCATTATACTTTGCACTGTACAAAACTCATAACAGACTTCAATGGAAGATTACCTCATTATCCTCCACGATGGAGGAGAATGCAAACGGATTACCCTAAGAACGGAAGCAGAAAAAAACAGAGCGAGGAACAATAGGAAAAAACGTTGTAAGTCGAATTGAATATAGTACTGATGAAATTATAAGATACAAACAGCGGTTACGTAGTACTATGCCATCGTAAAGAGGATGTAGAGAAGCTTGCCTGAAAAGATAGGAGTGAGGCACTTGGGTCGGATCGCACACAAACGAATAACTTAAAGAGTACTTAGAAACAGGAAATCAACAACATCTGCATATAACAGAAGTATTGAAGTCAGGAAACCATACGCATGTTTTTAAAGTGATATGCACGAAATGGTCAAAAGAGCAACCCTGAACGGTCTCCTTACCTTCGGCATGAGAATCCCGCCAGATAATAAAGAAAAAGAAAAGTTCATAAACTTTCAAACGTACTTTAAGTGATATGCACTGGAACAACGATCAACGAACAACTGCACCCCAAAAGACCAAAATATATGCTCTAATCTTCATGGCTAGACCACGTATGGAAGGAAAGGGAAGTTCCTGAAAAGAAATGCATAAACTGTCGATTGCCCCATCGAACTAGAGCGATCAACTGTCCAAAGAGACTGGCGATCGTACACAGAAAAAATAGAGACGAAACAAAAAAAAGGAAAAGAAAGCAAGTGAAACTACGCCAGTGTTGCGAAAGCTGCAATAAAAGAAATGGAAGAGAAAAAAGTGGTACTAAACAGGGAGCAGAATATGGTACTAGATATATTAACATGTATAACGTATTCCCAAATTCGAAACATCGCAAAGCCAGATATATTTCGAACCACTATGAATCTAATGCTGAAAAAGAACAACCTTCAAAAGATGTGGTTCCTTGAGAACCCTCCCTACGTAGAAATTTACGGAGTGGTAACTCGTAGGTAGCATTACGAAAACAAGGCTAGAAACAAATAAAGAGGAAAACACATCATCAGGAAACATAACAAGAAAAAGAAGGAGGAAACAGAAGATAGCACCTCAGAGGAAGACACATCGGAGAGCTAAAACTCATCAATAAATAAAAAGGTAACTCATAATCGAAACAAGATACGCAAGCCATAAAAGAAAGTCGAAAAGTAAAAGAAACAATAAGTGATAAAACCGATTCAAGGCATGAATCGGGAAATAGAAAACCCAGTAAATATAATACAACCACAAAAGACAAAACCACAAGATGGACAAAAGAGATGTAAGAGAGCACCTACCACGATGGTGATTTCAAATGAAAAGATATGTAGATGAATTACGCCAACCCCTTAAGAACTTAAAAATTGAAGATATAAAAAGATTTATGAACAAAAGTTGGTGTAAATGGGTCTTTAAATCTTAACGAAACGAAGAAAAAGTAAAAGAACTACTGACAGACAATATGTAGAATAAGAATATACCCGAGAAATATAATCAATCTAGAAACAAATCAATTTAAAAGAATAGATAGAGGAAAGTAGATAAAACTAAAATCGAAGAAAGAAAAGAAGTAAGAGGAACAGAACAGGAAATCAAACACCAAAATGGACGCGAATCTCCCAAATAAACTTAAAATTCTCGCCAAAACACCAATGGGTGGCTAGGAAAAAAATGTCACCCTAGGTAACATATTCTGACAATTAGATCCTGACGCGATAATAATAACAGAGCATGGAATAAATCACTTAACTATAACACAATATATAAAAAGTATACATAAAAAGATACGATGGATTTTAAATAGCGGCTATTTTGAGAGCTGTATGTTGTAATTGTATTGTTATTGCCGTAAAAGTATCGTCCATGTTGCGTTATTCTAAGGAATAACGCAACATGGACGATATTTTTACAGCACTGATAATACAATTACAACATACTCGTAAACCTCTCAAAATAGCCGCCAAGTATCAACTAGCCGCGATTACATACCAATTCACACATTAATGGAAATTTTGAACATAAAGTAATGCTCCAAAGAGACTTAAATGCTTGATGCTGGAAATCAGGTTACAAAAAAACTTAGTTGCCGGCCCACTTCTGCCGGGTGGGCGACCCCTGGGAAAGCTTCCACACCCCTGAAGGGGTCCATAGGTTCTCAAGAGAAAATATAGTCTATGTAGTGAATGCTTGTGTGAGGTTTGGGTAATCTATAAGTAGGCCTTAGATGTTGTCTGGGCTTTGGTTGCACCTGGTGCATGTTAGTGTCGGGACAAGGTTTAGTATATGTTTGTAGTGTTGGAGAATAGTGAAGTGGCTGGACCTGAGTTGAGATAGGATTACTCTGTGTGTTCTATGTAGTGATTTCTCTGATTGGTTTATTAAGGGGGAGGTTCATTTCGGATGTTGTTTGGTGTAGTGTGCTCAAGTGTCTTTGGTTGAAGGTAGTGTGGATGTGTTTGATTAAATTAGGGTTTAGTAGTGAGGAAAGGAGGCTATTGTAGAGATGTTGAAAGTAGTGTGCTGTGGCTTTTTTTTCTTGTGCCCGAGTGGCGGCAGTTTTACTGTCAGGTGGTGGTTAGAGTGGGGACACCTCAATGCTTTGTTGAAGTGATGGATTCCATTCATGTCCAGGTGCATTTTGATTTGGAGTATTTTTGTTTCAGCATATTGGTGTAGGGTGGATGTGCTGCGTGTACGCCCTGTGAGTGTTCAAGGGCATTTTTCTGTGTGGTTTGAAGTTTGATCGCGTGATATTTGGCTGTGGTTGATTCTGATGCATGTGCTGCGTAGTTGAGTGTGGCGCAGATGAATTATTGCTTATAGAGAGTGGCGAGAGGCTCTTTATGTTGTCCGAATGTAGTGGTTGATAGTGCTTTGAGAGCTTTTATTTTCTTTGTAGCCTTGTTTGTAATGTTTGTTGTGTGGGTTTTGAACGCCATGTGAGTGTATAGTGTGAGTACTACAATTATTTGGGTTTTATTTAGTGAAAGTTGTTGTCCGTTTAGTCTGATTTCGGAGTGTTTGTTCACTTCGTGGTAGTGGGTGTGAAAAGCATGACCCTAGCTTAGTGTTCTAGTATGTATATATATGTTGTTGGAGTGTCCTGCTTGCTTTTAATATTGAGTGGTGTTGTGCTGTGTGTGAGTGTCGTATGAATAGGTTGTAGGTTTTGATTAATGGGGTTTGTAGTTGTGGGATGTCCTGTGTGAGTAGGTTGAATGAAAAGTGCGGGTGAGAAACTTTTGTCTCTGCTAAAAATAACGCTTATTATCCACTTTTGTAATAACACGATTTAAGAAAACCTTAGGCACAAACCAAAAACTCTTACTGAAGAGGAACATTATAAGAAGAGCGGGACCCGAATTCCAAACCTAAATAAGAAAAAACACAGCTACAAAAACAGAGGGTAATCACTAGCCAAAATAGGCTATATAATATTATTATATCTCTCATAAGCGCGAGATGCCATATAATAGACATATTATTCTATGCATCGTATGTAAGGGGATGACCCTTGAAGGACTAGCGTGAGAGGAAGCCCCCCGAATACCCCTTTCAGCCCTTCTCTCTAAATCACGGGCTCCTTGACGTGGGAATTTTAGAATCATTGAGAAGGAAGCAGTCCCGCGCTGAGTCGCTCGACCCAGCTATATTTACTTATGCGGGACGCACCTGGCTCTCTCTCCCCTGCGATAACGCCAAATTCTCACCACCATGCCTCACAGGCAATTCCTTGCCCCGCAAGCGCGGCCATACAAACCTAACCCCATATCCTGAGGCAAACCTCGCTGCCCGATCACACTCGTTATCTCAAAGTAAGCTTGCATAGACTGACGTCGAGAATCCTCTGGGGACGGCGATGCCCTGGTGCTATCTCTCGGACCAGCCACCTGGCTATTTAACCATGCGTCCGCCATTCCTCGAGGAGATTGAGAGTCTGTCAGTCCCTCCATTCAGACCGTTTTGTCTGTTCCCCGCGAAGTCTCGCAACCCCTGTTCGAGTCGTACCTCGTCGTTAAAATCTCACCAGCAGATTGCCCTTCGTGAAGCTTTGGTCCCTGTTCAGAGGAAAGCGCATCGAGCCACCTTCTTCCTGGAAAACTGTGCGGCCCCCCCCATTTCGCACCCCTCTTCAAGACTCCCGTTCCTCGTGTCTCAGACTCCCTGCCGAGCCGCAGAACCGTCTCGTGTTTGAGATTCAATCTCTCTGGAGAAGACAAAATCTCGTTCTTCAACAAGAAGTAATCAAAACCCCCATCTACGAGTCTTCCTCGTCCGAACTCACAGAAGTATCTCCTCGAAGACCTGTGTCGTTGGTGTTTCCCCAACGAACACCTCTAAGCTTCAAAGGAGATATGGCATGCTATGACAAAAAGTATACTAGGACTAATGCTCAGTTCACTGATCACGCACAAAAGGGAAAAGAGAACATCAGAAGGGATAAACTTGCTTGTGAGACTGAGGAACCTCCCTATGGAAAAACAAGAAAGTATACAGAGATATGGTCCAGCCGGTGCTAGTTATCTAGTAAAGTGCTTTGGTATGAATTTTTTGGAATTCTGTTTTGTTTCTGTGTTTTTTTTTAAAGTGTGTGTGTTTCCAACACACACACTTTCCCCCAAAAAACATTAAAAAAACAGAATTGCAAAAAATACATACCAAAGCACTCTACTAGATAACTAGCACACGAAGAAGAGAAAAAAAAATAACAAAAAAGTTCCAAGTAACAGCAAATCTTAAAACAGTTGCTTCCTAATAAGTCTGGGGAAAAAATTAACCAAAACTTCCAAGACCTTTTCTAGGAAACCGCAATAGATGTCAACAGACGGTGTCATTTTGGTTTCCAGAGTAGCAGAAGACTACAAGAGAAGAGCTACTGATTTCGAGGTAAGAAAAAACAACAACCTAGTAGTAAGTAAAAACAAAGGGAAGAATGTGTGAAAATAAGAATAAAAAACACAAATAAATTACAAATGGACAGAAACAAATAAGAAGATACAAGTCAACGGAAACAAACAAAATACATAATAAATCTATACAAACAATAAAATGCAAAATAAAGTGTACAGATAGAAAAGTATAAACACAACAAACCCGTTTTTACTCAAGAAGCAACCACTCTTTGGAAATATAAATTTATTAAAACGGGACTAGTTTCGATGTGTATCTTCCCAGATCATTTTCAGCCGAAAAACTAAAAGAAATTGACAAAAAGATAACAACAGGCAACTGACATTAATCTGAGGACGTTAACTTAAGATGATTAACAATATCCTTTA
This sequence comes from Ceratothoa steindachneri, assembly GCA_963969495.1. Classification (NCBI taxonomy): domain Eukaryota; kingdom Metazoa; phylum Arthropoda; class Malacostraca; order Isopoda; family Cymothoidae; genus Ceratothoa; species Ceratothoa steindachneri. The sequence continues at coordinate 27,912,360 of OZ018323.1, forward strand.
AGATTAAGTTCACGACATAGGGACTACATTTGTATTGTTCTTCAGGAAAATCGAAATTCAGAATCTCTTTAATTAACGAAGATTCGATATTTTTCTTTTATTATAATCATCACAATGATCAATTATTTGGGAACCAGAGAATCTATTACATTATGGCGTTTTTTACATGATTAAAAATGTTTGATGCATTGCTTGCTATACGAATATTTCCCCTATGTTCGTATATGTGGGAAAGACCAGAAGGTCATTCATGCAAAGAAATTAAGCAAGAAATAATGGAAAGACAAAGATGAATTGAGCTAGAGTGCAGGAAAAAGAACTTCCTGCATTTAGTAGGTTAATTCCCCCCGGAAAAATACAAAGCGAGGTATTTATGAAAATACAAATGTGCTTCACAATTTACGCCATAAAGAACCATACATCAACGAATTGCCCCAAGAAAGGACTAATAATATGTTCTGAATGCGCCACAGAAGGAAGGACACACTATTATGAACTGCACCAATCCAACCGAGAAGTGCATAAACTGCGAGGGCAATCGAACGATGGTCAAGTTATACCCAAAAAGAAAAGTTAATAAGAGGAAGGAAATGGAACAACGAGGAAAGAAATATGTCAGAGATAAGACATACGCTGCCGCAGCTAGAACGAACATGTCAATGAAAGCAACAGCAGCGCTTCCAAGCATAACGGGAGGTATAGTATGTAGGCGAAAATCTATACATTCGTAATTCATGCACATGTTCAGAATGCACTACAGCCTGGGACATACGAAAAAACTCTGAACGCATTGCTCAAGGCAAACGGACTGGAACCAATTAACATCCCATACCAAGTCGACTCACCTGCAATATTGAACATGCAGATGACAGAAACAGGTACCAATGATAAGACACAGGAAGAAGAACACATGACGGAAACAGAAGTAAGTGACACCGAAGAGAGTTCAGAATCATCGGAGGAAGAACCCAAAAGGATAACAAGAAAAATGCAAAGGAGAAATAAATACACCGAGCACCAATTCCTCCAGCCCCAAACAAAGACAGAAAAGAGAGAAGAAGTAAGAAACAACCTAAATAACGGAAATAATAACTATATATTTCTACAGACATCCAGATTAGCGAATCAAATGGACCAGCAACGCATTAAAGATTACCCCATTCACAATGGCAAAGCAAAAATTATCGTTTTACAAGTAAATAGCAACTGATTGAGAGAAAAGAAACAAATACGGAAACATTTTCAGAAGAATGTATCCGGAAACCATCTTAATTTCAAACCATGGAATCAACTTAGACAAAGACGAGATCAAATTTTGAACTATGACGTCATAGCCATAAACCCTACGGGGGAATTACACGACGGAGCTACTATTGTGAATCAAGGAGGGCATCGACTACAGAACTCGCGAAGAACTAGACGAGTCTTATATCACGGTAGAAATATCAACAGGATATCAACAGCCGAGGAGAAATCTTTTGCCGATTAACAACTTTATCAACATTTTTAACAGTAGAAACCTGGTGATATTCATAAGCGATAAGGATATATAAATAAAAACAGAGCTAAAAGCACCTGGAAACACTGTTTGCAAGAGGAATCCGCCATCGACTAGGACCCGATTACTCAACTTACGTAACAGTGACCACAGCCTCAAAACTGGATATTTGCCTAGGCAATAGTAATCTCTTGTACAACTAGTACATACAGCCAAAAGATATAGAATGTAAAGCGACTTTCCTTTCCATCAACCAGAGACCAATAGAGATGAAATGCGAAGGTAAGAAAAGGATACCATAGAACGGACTGGGAGAGATACAGAAGAGAATGAAATACATATATACCAGAACCGCTCGAGACAGCAACCTAGTAGTTATAGATACAGAATTGGAAAAATAAGGAGCTTGATGCTTGTCGTAATACATGCTACTTCTCAGATGAACTAGATGTCGCAAAGATGATCTTTAGTACCGAAGTGGCAAAACATCAACTCAAGAAGAGAGCTACAGACCTACATATCTTTCTACTTGACTTCATCGGGAAGGTATTTGAAAAAAATAATTAATTAATGGATAATTGAGCACCTGGAGGCAAATGAACTACTAAACAAGTAATAGTTTGGATTTAGAAAGAAAAGAAGCACAGAGAGATGAGACTCATGGTCATCAATGAGAAAATTGCTATGCCAAAGTAGGAAAGGACGTATCAAAAGCATTCGACAAGGTTTTGGTAAAGGTTTCCAATATAATATCCTACAATGGCAAATAAACAATAAATTTGTAAAACTATTCTGCGACTGTGTAATGGAACACACGCATACATCGAGATCGGGAAGTATCAAGGAGAAAGGTTCAAGCTGGACGCTGGCCTTCCGCAGGGACGATGTTTGAGTCAATCGTTATCCACAGATTACACCTAAGATATCCCATTTTCCGTCGCTGAAGGGTACTTCAACATCCAGTTCGATGAGACGTCACTTGCACGTAAATCGTCATATACCCAAAGACGAACGGCGATATGAAAGCAAAGTTCACAGCAGAAGAAATATGAAGGATTAACGAATACGAAAGAAAATGGAAAATAAGTACAAACAGCAACAAGCTTAAAATCATACCGATGTTCAGGAAAAAAACACGAAAATATATATGTCGAAGAAGAGATATATATATATATATATATATATATATATATATATATATATATATATATATATATATATATATATATATAGATATATAGATATATAGATATATAGATATATAGATATAGATATAGATAGATATATATATATATAGATATATATATATATATATATATATAGATATATATATATATATATAGATATATATATATATATATAGATATATATAGATATATATAGATATATATAGATATATATAGATATATATATATATATATAGATATATATATATATATATATATATATATATATATATATATATATATATATATATATATATGAATTGGGGGTGAAGTGTAGCCAATTCTGGTGAATAAGAATAACCCTGGTGCTTCCTTTTTGATCAAAATTAAGATAATGATCCCTTGAGTGTGTCCCCACTCAATAAAAGCCAACCATTGGTGGATTGGTGTAATATTGAAATTTAAGCTGAGTGGATTGCTTAATAATTGCCAAAGGATCGTCCAAAATAGTTAAACACACATATACGAAAATAATCTTTAATGTACATGAATTTGAAATAAACAACAGCGTATATAAATATAAATAGAATTAATCTTGCACTGAATAAATAAGTCTATATAATGTCGTGGGGATTAAACTTGAATTCTACGTACTAGGATGCTTGAGTCATAATTCCATCCGACAGAATGAATTGAATAATATTATGGAATTAAGCACTGAATTAATCACTTGAAATAATCGGGGTTAGGAGCTCGGGATGGAAATTCTAGTTAACGGTTAAACTGGTGAAGTTAGGGGAGAGGATAATTCACTTTAACGATACCTTGGAGTTCGTAAGTATTTGGAGGGTGACGATGAATGTCTTCTTCTGGTGATGATGTTCACACTTAGCCCACTCGTCTGAGGTTACCGAATGTGTGAGTAATCCTAGACCGGCGTCCTGATGTAATGATCCTAGGCCGGATCGCGAAGGCGAGTCAAACTGTGACTCAAATCTGAATCCTTCTCCTCTAAGTGTTCGTTCCGATTATTGGCTCCTGGAGTGGGTAGCCAAAATGATTACCTAATATTAGGTGGAGGAATAAGTTCTTGCATTTTTTTTTAATGCTGTGTTGATTCAAGTTTTGTTTACATGATTTGTGCACATATTAAGAAACAATAATAAATAATGAGAGCAAAATTTGCAAAGGTTAGGCTACGTCTCTTAACAGCGTAGACTATTAGGCTTTTGCTTGGGCTACGTCTTGAAGTTGAATAATAAGTCATTGCAGTTTATTTAAAAGTTGTGTTAATTTATTTTTTGTTCTGTACCCTCAAAATGGAATTTCAAGTTGAAAGAAAGTCGCATTTTCGACTATTCTTGTTATTCATTTTCAATCGAGACGGGAACAATGCAAACGTAGCCAAAGCTCGTCACGATATTTGTGCTGTGTACGGAGAAAATGCTCTATCAGAAAGGACAGCTCAATGCTGGTTTTCAGGTTTCAAAAACGGTCATTTCAATCTTAATGACGAAGAACGTTCTGGTCGCCCCATTAAGTTGGATGAAGATCGATTAAACGACCTTCTTCATGAAAATCCTCGTCAATTGACTTGAGAATTAGCTGTACAATTGGCGTGTGATCAGAAAACTGTAGTGAATCACCTTCATCCGATGGGGAAAGTTAAAAAACTCGGTGCATGGGTTCCGTATGCTTTGAGCGAAAGCAACAAGCTTTATCGCTCCACGATTGCCGCAGGTTTGCTTGCTTGTCACAAAGCTACTCGTGGATATAAGGACAGATTTATTCACTGCATCATCACTAGGCGACCCAAAGTGGTGTGTTTATGTCAACATGAACCATCGAAATTAATGGCTTAGCCCAGATAAAAAAGAAACACTTCCGCGATTAAAGCAAAGACTTCATCCACGAAAGACGATGATGTGTGTGTGGTAAGATTGTGAAGGCATCATTCTTTATGAGCTCCTTGCGAACAACAAGATTGTCAATGCAGAACTCTACGTTCAACAAATGTATCGACTCGCCGAAGCTATTCGTGAAAAGCGACCTCATCGGCGTTATGGAGTCCTTCTGCAACATGACAATGCTCGTCCTCACATTGCCAATATGCCAAAAGGCGCCATCCAAACGCTTAATTTGGAAATCTTGCAGCAGCATCCATATTCGCCAGACTTGGCTCCATCGGATTTCCATCTGTTCCGATCGCTCTCCAACAATTTGAGCGGCATTTCGTTTAATACTGATGTGCAATTAAGAACCTGGTTAGACGAAATCTTCGAGTCAAAATCCAGAGATTTTTATTGCAGAGGCATCAAAAAACTAGTTGAACGTTGGGAAGAAGTCGTAAATAACAACGGAGGATATATTATTGATTAAATTGCATATTGTTATCAAATAAAAATAAAGTTTTTCTAAACTTATTCCTCAACCCATTACGTCTAGGGTAATCCGCAGAGGGAGGTCCTCTGTAACCTCTGACTCTAAAGTGGTGGGTCTGCGAGAAGTTTGGCACCTACAAGTACCCTGCCGGCAACAACCATTTCCTAGAATTTTCTTCCCTGCAACGGGCGAACTGTTTCATTTGTGAGACTAGCTCCACAAACAACGTAGGTTCAAGATCTTCTGCCTGACTCAAGGGAAAATTTTCCTTTTTATTTCCTTCAAGAGCTAAAATCGAGAGAGAGCACCGAATTCTCATAAAATTCTTATCGCTGCGCGAAAGACATTTTGTCTGCCGCCAGACATGCGACATATTTACGCCTCGTCTCGAACTGCGGGTTTATGACGGCGCGAAAAGGGGTGAAGGAGATTCGAAGTGAAAAGGCGAATTCGGAATAAAGGGGGGAGGGGTGGTGACACGCAGCTGTGTCGGTGTATTTATGTATACACTAATGCATGGGGTATTTAGACTTATATATATATATATATATATATATATATATATATATATATATATATATATATATATATATATATATATATATGGAATATAATGGTAAACCACAATATTTGAATCAAGATTTTATTTTATAACTATCTAACTATCAGACTAGTTTCGGCAAGATGCCATTTTCAAATAAAAATGAAGAAGCTAGGCAAGGAGCACAGGATATATAAGGTAAGACGCATCCTAAACAAAATGAAATAGCAGGAAACAATCTGGAAAAAATATATACTCGAGTAAATCTGGCGTGAATGACAAGCTAAACAAAATGAAATAGAACCGGAAACAATCTGGGGAGTTGCTAATCTGCAAAACGCATTGCGTCCGGGGGCTTATATATACGATTGGCGACTCTATTTGTTTTTTTCTTATTTGTTAAATTTGTATTGACCTTCATATAAATTGAAATTATCAACTTTGTTGATGATGATGGATTCCGCAATTCTGCTCTCAATATAATTGTTTGATTTATAAATGATTTTTGCATGGTTAAAATCAATTCTATGGTCGTGCGTTTGCATGTGCGTAAAGAGACTTGAAGAATTCATACACCTTCTGATATCAGCTAAATGTTCTTTCATCCTCTTATTAATGTGGCCTGACTCTCCGATGTATGTTAATTCGCAATTATAGCATGGTTTACCATTATCTTCTACTGATATACATCACGTCAATGTGTTATCTTCCATTCTCTCTCTCTCTCTCTCTCTCTCTCTCTCTCTCTCTCTATATATATATATATATATATATATATATATATATATATATATATATATATATATATATATATATATATATATATATATAATTTCACAGCGAAGGTAAGGGCGCAGAAGATGCTCAAGTACATAAATATATATATATATATATATATATATATATATATATATATATATATATATATATATATATATATATATATATATATATATATATATATATATACACTAACGAAACCACTGTAATAGGATTAACAATAACCATATCAGGATACAGCATGCATGTAATAGAACGAGTCAACAGAGGAAAAAGAGGAATAAGACTACTCTACAGGCTCAGATCACTCAACCTGAAAAACAAAAAGAGAAAATATATCAAGCAATTATTTAGTCAGCAATGGTATATCTAGTTATACCTAGGTACACCACCTCAAAATCTAACATTATTAAGCTGCAAAGAATTAAAAAAAGGCAGTATAAATAATTAATCACAAACAGGAAGAAGAGAAGTGAGAAGACAACGCGACATGCATAGAGAAGCAAAAATGAAACCATTGAACAAAATAATTGAGGAAAGAGCTAAGAAACTAATAGAAAAAACACATGAGGAAATAGATGAGGCGATCACGGCATTGATAGCCCAGAGGGTGGGGGAAAGATCACATTACCCTTTGCCCTCCTATACATCAAAAACCGCCTAGGAAGAGGAAAAAATTTTCATGTGGAAATTTAGAAAAGTAAGAAAAATGAAAAGTAAGTTAACATCATTTTTTATATAAGAAAAAAATGGTATACAATAGGTAGAAAGAATTTAGGCATTGGTTTGAAAGCCAAAAAACAACGACAAATACAATATTAACATGAAACAACGAAGAAGGATAGCCTGAATATCAGGCGAGAACTAACTAAAACTATATAATTTCTAACTTTACCATGCTACAAACTGAAATAGAGAAACATAACCTCCATGCAACCTAGCCTTCAATTGCAAACCTACTACTTCTTTCCCCTTCTCCCTACACTTTTTCTTCTATCTTTCACACAATACGGGTTAAATACTTTATACGTCTGACAGGGGTACAATAGAAAAATGCTTAGGTAGAGGATATAGTACACACCGTGGTTTGGAACTTATATAAAGCTGTAGGTCACGGAGCAACTAGGTCAACTGTCAAGTCTACTACTCTTCCTCTCCCTCCCTGTCTCTTGGCCTCCTCGTCGCTCCTCCTGAAGCTTATTTAGGGCTCGGGAAGGAGCAGAAAGTAGGCTGAGGGGGCAGGGTCTCTAGCCCCCTCTCCCCTCTGGCCATCTTAAGATGGCCGAAAGGGGAGTGGGGCTTGGCAAATCTTTCACTATCTTTCACCTCCCACCTTTTATTGCTTTCCATTGCATTTTGATAGAGATGACGGTTCTCAGTCAATCTACTAGAAACGAACTCCGAACGAAGAGACGAGCGCCTGATAAAGGAGGCAAAGCCAAATACAAGTGAGCTTGAGAAACGCCGAAAACTTATCAAAATTGAAGAAGAAAATTACCAGAAAGAAGAAAGATATGCATCGAGTGGACTGAGGGGCGCCAAGATGAGAGGTTTTTAAGACCATCAACCCAAAATTTAATGGAGATGCCTAATAGCAGTGAGTCTACTCAGGTATGTAGAGTGGCCGAGGATTGCTTCTACAATAGACAGATATTTAGAGACGCATAGGTGGAGCAAAAGAAATAAAAGATCTGCCCTGACAAAATCTCTTTTCAAGATTGCAAGGAGGGGCGAACTACAAATATTGATTGAAGACGGAGCCTCAAAAACACTGAGTGTCTGTGGTGCTCGATAAGGATAGCAAAATGGCAGGAACGCCTCCTGCCCAGGAAAAAGGGGGTAGACTCGAATGCCTACGTGTATCCTTAAGGACACTCAAGAAGACGAACCAACCCAGAAAAATAGTACGCTAATAAAAAGACTATAGGGAGACCTCAAAGTTGCTCTAATACGAATTGTAGACGTGTTAAATGGATACATCGCAATCTGCCACACAGAGTGCGATGTAGAAAGACTAGGTTCAGAAGGAGTAATTTGATTAAAAACAATCGGATTTTACACCCAGAATTTCCCAATTCAGCCAGCAGGAGCATCATATGTGGGAAAAAAGATATGTGCTAGGATCCCACACAAAAGAAGAAATCAAAGACGAAATCAAAATAAATCACAAAGGAATATTTGTGCACGAAATCAAAAAAATTGAAAATTATACACATGTTTTCAAAATAGTGTTCACAAAGACAGAAATGGTAAACAAAATCTGCGAGAATGGCTTGCTTTTGTTTAGCATCAGAATTCCACCAGAAAATATGAAAAAAGAGAGGCACATCAACATACAGATTTGCTTCAACTGCTATACGATGGAGGATCACACAACAACGAATCGTACAGAAAAAGAACAAAGCTGCTTTGAATGCGGCCAAGGAGGGCACTTTTGGAAGAACTATAACTAACCAACGGAGATAAAATGCTTCAATTGCGGCGGGCCACACCGGACAATGGCAAAGGCCTACTCAATGAGAAAAGAGATTATATTAAGAAAAGAAAATGAAGAAAACAAATGTAAAAAACGAAAAACGCGACATACGCAGGTGTGGCCAAAGCTACAGTACAATAGATAATGTAAATAAGATCTCATCTAACAGTACCGAATGAGTTCTAAATGGAGCTTCTTGCGTATACACTATATGCACATGTAATGGACATAGAAAAACCAGGAACTTTCTTACACTCTCAATACAATGCTGGTGAAAATGGTATCAAGAAAATAAGGTTTCCTGAAAACTCACATTCCTCAGAAATTTTAAACCTTAGTTTAGCTAAGTCCACTGGAGGAAACAAACATAAAGTAAGAAAAGAATAAAAAGAAAAAGGAAAGTAAACAGAAATATTATCTGTAAGAGAAACATCAAATGCAGAAGAAGAAGGAAGGAAGTAGCCTTACGGGGGCAGCAGACCTCAACCTTAATGTATATATCATCGATGAATACCCCCTACCGAAGAGGAAAAGACAACAGGACGTAGTCAAAACCTACGTGAAGGCACATGCAAATGTGCCTTCAAGGAAAAGACAAGAGAATAGGAGGAAGATCTTGCTGAGGAATTACTCCTTAACTACAGAATCAGAATCTTCCCCGTTCACTGCGTCACCTTACACCAGAATACTTTTAAAGATTTTCCAAGTGGAAAGTACAAGGCTGGTGTGGCCGAACCAATCAAAAGGCACATCAGACAAGTAACGAATGACAATTGAAACGATCCATAGGTGAGAATGGCTCACCATCCCCTGTCCAAATTGTTAAACAAAGGGGGAATGATGAGCCATTGATTTGCCGGAAGCGCGACAGTGTCCACAAAATAGGACCAGCTCCCATGAAGCTGAAATAACCAAAAATTAATAAATAAATCCGAGCACGACAAGAACTCACGGTTAATACAATTATCTCAACTATAATAATCTTACTGATCAATAATTCTAAACAAGACCGATATGATGGATTCCGATGAAGACTTAAAATAGTGAAAATAAACAAGAACAACTACAGTGAACGAAAAGACAACCTAAAATTAAAAATGAATAAAGGAAAAACTCAAAGTGATAACAAGAGGAATAAACTAAAACTAACAAATAAACGCAAAAACAAGCAAAAATAAATCAAGCTACAGCTCAAACACAAACATAACAGCATCAAAGCTACAGTGAATAAATGAAAACCAAACAGAGATGAGACGAACCACCCTTTAACTAATTTAAGAGTATAAAGAGAGATATGAATAATAGAGAGAGTGAGGGAGATTAGCGGCTCTCCTGCAAATTATGGAGAAGTTGTACAGAATGACTGGATAGATGAAAGACGAACGACAGATAGAAAAATTTAGGTTCCGAGGTTCGGATTCCACGTTATCAATATGTCATAAAATGGTATGTACCATTCTTTGTCTTCTATCCCCTTGCTTGCAGGAAGAAGGTCGACTTAGATCAACCACTTCTCTTTTACTGTTTTCTCTTTTCACCAATGATTATTCTTCTCCTATCCCTCCAGGGCATCCCGCCGTACCTTCTTCCTCAGGCCCACCAAACACGGTGGTACCTGGGAGAGAAGGGCGTTGGGGAGCCAAGAAGGGTCGCATGGGTGTTCTTTCCCATCCTTCCCCGCCAATGGGGGAAGGAGGAGTACGTGCTGAGAATGCTAAATTCATCTTCCACATAAAAGGGGGGAAAGGGGATAAAGACGGCATACAGAATGACGAGACTGAAAATAATACTTCTAATAAAACATAAAATAAAAAAATTATGTAAAATAACTAATGTATCCTCTCCTGAGCTTCTCTCTTCCACACACCACAGTAAATGGTAGATGTAACAATTAACAATTTTACAGTTTTAGGGTCGACTCGTGAATCTACCTCGCTTGGAATATCAAAATTTCTTTTATTAAACAATAGAAAACCACATATTATGTTTGATACTTCTTAAACACTATTTATTAATTAGCATTTACTATATCAACCAATGAAACGGTTTTCTACCATCAACTAGCTACACTTCCCCGCTTTGTGGGCCCTACTTTACAGTCCTCTTTTGAGTTCACGCACATTAAACAGAAAAACAAGTCCACTTTTCTACCCCGGCCGTGATAGATGAATTTAAGGAGTTTTGTTTAGATTTTTAGAGTATCCAGGTGCTTTTGACTGACTTAGTTATTCACTATTAGGTTTTAAAGTTGTTTTTGTTTATATTTTAATATTCACAAAATTCTCAGTTTGTAATCGGGCCTCGATTGTTTGTTTTCTTTGTCACACTACCTGATGATGTGCACGTGGGTAGTAAAAGCCTAAGAATAAATCAACCTTGTCCTCATTGTTTCTGCATTCATTCTGAATATATATATATATATATATATATATATATATATATATATATATATATATATATATATATATATGATATGGATTTCAACTAATTTGCACTCTATTATGATGCATTTATTATTCAGTGGGGACCTACTAAACTGAATAGCATGGAATCCGAGCCAAGGGTATCTATTCTACACAGCACCTGGTAGTCGCCGTGTCGGAATTCCATCCGGTGACTAACCACACCCGATGTGACTTATCTTCGCAGCGGTGTTTCCATTATATATATATATATATATATATATATATATATATATATATATATATATATATATATATATATATATATATATATATATATATATATATATATATATATATAATTTCACGGTGAAGGTAAGGACACACAGGAGGCTCAGGTACATGTGATTTGTTTGGTATTAAGAAACAACGTTTCGGGCGTATCGCCCATTTTCAGGTTCTAAAATCATAAAACAATAAAATACAGTTAGATTTGATTGAATTATTATTGTGAATAAACTTATTAAGAAGTCAGAAATTCTGTTAAAACTAGAAGTTGAAATATTTTCATAGGGGAGGGTTGACTCTTGGCAACCCACTTTCCATAGGAAGTTTCTTCTTGTCAAAAGACAAACTTCCTCTAGAAATGAGCAGCCATGTTGTTTACGCTTTTATTTGTCTTTGTTGTTTGCAAGGAACCTATATTGGTAGTACAGTTCGCTCATAGAAAGAGAGGTTTTGTTCTCACATGGGAATAAGCTATCGCACTGGGAAAAATTTGTCCAGGAAGGAAGCTTCTGTAAATTAGAAATTATATTATACAATGCAAGACAGAATTTTCCAGCGATAATTTTAAAATAATTGGTTGCAATAACAATGAATATAGTCTAAGAATTTTGGAATCCCTACTGATAAAGACACAATCTCCTGCACTCAACATTAATAATACCATTGTCCCCCTTCTCATTTCTTAATTATAATTACCTCATTCAACAACCAACCAACTTTCTCTTATTCAACAACCAACCAATCAAAATCCTATTCTTCTTCAAGCCCCTCCCATTATATTTTCTTCACTTTGTGATTTCAGCTGGACTTCATCGGTAAGCAAAATTATACTTTAATTATTTACTTTTGTTGTTTTTTCGTTTCATTAGTGGTTACATTAGATTGATACTTTGATATTCTTTCCTTTTAAATCCCTGAGTTATTTTTTATTTTTTTATTTATGTACATGGTCTTAACTTGATTATTTTTAATATTGCAAGTTTAAATTTGTTTTAGTCCTTTTTAGTTTTCTTAACCTTTGTATTATATATCGTCACATTTTATCATATGGATCTTTTACTTAAGCATATTATATTCTTAATAAGATCTTACTTGTCTTTTTATGTTAGTTTTGTTCATAATTTTGGAATTTCATATTTTTACTCGCCTAATTTATTTGACTGTCTTAATTTTTCTAGTTTAATGAAATTCCATTACTTTAGCCTTTAAATTTTTTTTAACGTCCCTCCCCTATGAAAGTATTTCCACTTCTAGTTTTAACAGACTTTCTGACTTCTTAATAAGTTTATTCACAATAATAATTCAATCAAATCTAACTGTATTTTATTGTTTTATGATTTTAGAACCAGAAAATGGGCGATATGCCCGATACGATGTTCCTTAATACTAAACAAATCGCTCATTCCTGAGCCTCCAGTGTGTCCTTACCTTCGCCATGAAATTGAAGATCAGACTGGTCAGCAGCAACTCATATGAATATATATATATATATATATATATATATATATATATATATATATATATATATATATATATATATACAAAAGCTGAAAATACAAGTTAGGATTATTACTTTAGCATTCTATTGGTTAGGCTGAGCCTCGAAGCGTTGACTAGTTGGTTAAAGGAAGAAAACTATAGAATTTGAGATTTTTAGTCGCGTGCGACACTGTATATCTCACTATGTCGGTTGGTCGATCCTCGTTTTGCTTCTTTTTTTTGTTTTAGTAATAACATTGTAACTATGCGACCGATTCTAACGTAATTTGAAACCATGAAGTTGTTTTACATTTCCTTTCGAATTATATAATTGCCGAGGTCTTCCCAAAGTTAGTCCGGTTATTATTGAAAGTTTTGAAGGTCGTAAGGTCATAAATCAGAATAAGTGAGAGCACGCGACTTTTGTCAGCAGACCTTGTTTAGTAGGAATCTGCTTCCTTATCTATATTCTTATGTCCCTACTAGTTAGTAGGCGATCTTTCCGCGCTCATTAGTTTGAAAAAAAAAATGTCGCAGTTTCACAACTACAGGGTGCTCCTTATTTAACGAGCGTGACCTTCGCAACCCACCCAAGTGACTTCACTTTGACAGCATTGTCCCGGTGAAGGTCAGCTGATACCGAGGTCTTTACTTCCACCCGTCTAACCTGTCCTGTTAGGGTTAGAAGGCTTGTTTGTAGTTAAGGATCCATTGTGTGCTCTAATGAACGACCTTATTCTGACTTCAAAACACATTTAACTGTCCAGTCTCCTTACATTCCTGGTTTAGGATGGTTTTCCCCAAAAGGAAACCCAAATTCGTACTTTGGAATACCTATGACCTCAGTAGGTTCTCAAGATTCAGTTCTATAAAAGACCGAACTTTCGGAGCATAAATGCGGAAGGTAATTCTGATTTAATTGATATGTGAATTCGGTCCTTTTCGAATTCGATTGACAACAAAAGACTCTCTCCATCAGTTATTTAATTTCCCCCTATGTGCAAATTTCTTAAATCGTCTACCCATTAGAATTATGAAAAAGTAGTGGTCACATTATAAGGGTATGTGGGTACCTCCAGCTGTTTTCATTCATCCTACCTAGCAACTTCGTGGTGTGTGGATTTTATTATGGTCCTCAATGTGGCATATTTTATTCCATTGTCATAACTAAATAAATTCGTTATTAATGCTTAAGTCAAGAGGTTTTCTTGCTGATCCTTTGTGTGTTTGTTATTAGAATTCATGTGTATCACAATTTCACTTAAGTACTCTTATTTTTTGTCCTCTCGCCGATTCAAATAGCGTCGAATAAAAAAATTTGTGCATCCTTAACTGTGTCTTCCGAAGGCATATTCTCAACTAGTGCGGGATATTTTTTCTATTAACGCGCGTTAATGAGATTAAAAACCATTGAGTTTATTTTTTTTATTTGTATTATTCGGTTAATAATAATTTCACAATGGTTTCCTTTTATACTACAAATGTGCGACCGCTATTATCTAAAAAAGAATTAAATCGTTGGCTTTCCATTTATGTCAAACCCCCTTTAGCTCGATTTATATTGATTTTCTCACGATTGATATCCATTTTTCTTGGTTCCATTTCCCTCCTTATTCGATCTATATACATCTAAATACGAGTACGATTTACCTCTATTGGACTATTTACAGGGTGTGATGGGTAATTTTTCGCCGTTGGCAACTCTGAATTCCGCGCGTGCCTGTCGTCTAGCGATGGTTTTCTCTTCTTATTTTGTAGACTGAAGTTATGCATCGTCTGTGAACGAAGCAATACCCAAATCTGAATGCAATCTTTAAAAAAAAATTGGAAAAGGCAAGTGAGCTGTTTTGTATTGACTCCAGAAGAAAGAAAGAGAGATCAACATAACCCCGCCCCCTTCCCGCCCGGCACTACCAAGTTGGAATTTAGTTCGAGGATCACCACAGTCTGACCCGGTTAAACGGGAGGAGTGTCGAGAAGTCCTACAGCAAGCTACGACGCCGCCTGGAGGCCGTCCTCGAGGCCGACGGCGATTTCACTGAAAAGGACATAAATTTTTCATGTAACTTTGGTAAATATTTTTGCATAAATTAACTCTTTGCATTATTTTCTTTTATGTTGAAGTAGAGTGACCAGTTAGCTATTCCATCCTGTATATACATTTTCCTCTCGATTTATAACCTTTTTCTAATAGTTTTATATTCCTTTTTATTCTTTTTCTATCCACGTTCAGTCGATTTATATCTCTTTTCACTCTCAATGCATCTCTTCTTAACTAGTTTTATCTCTTTTTCATTCGATTTGTTTTCCTTTTTATTCGATTTATATCCACTTTAAGACAATGTGTAGCCTTTTTTACTAGTTTTATATTCTTCTTCACAACACAACACCCGCATATGAGTGCCATCCCGGACCTATGGGCGCAGGAGTAACTGCGCTAATATATTCTACCACATCTTCATTTCCTCTCTTCACCTCTTTCTTCACAGATCTCCTTCCAAATTTTATTTCCATTTTTTATTCTATTTAAATCAATTCTCCCTAGATTTAGACTCTTTTTCTTTCCTCTTATATTCCCTCCTATTCGAGTTATTTATATTTCTACTCCATTTATATCCATTGTCGCTCGATTTATTTCCCTTTTTTTTCCTTTTTACTCCTTTTCTATCCATTTTCACTCGATTTATTTCTCTTTTATTCGATTTATTTTCATTTTCATACTCGATTTAAACACATTTTTACTTGCTTTACATCTAACTCCCTACCCCACACCCTTACCTGCTTTCGCCTGTACTTATCTCTTCTCCTCCATCTCCTTATTTGAACTCCGCTCGAGCTGATCTTAGTCTAGACTTGTCCCTAATTTTGTCATTCTCTAATTCTCAGTGATCTCGCCTTTTATTTGGGGGGGGGGGGTCTTTCATCTCGCGGAATACGCCCTTGTTGGATTACCTTCAACTACTCTGGTTCTGGAATCAGGAGATTGCGCATACTCATGGTTATGAGCTGTACTTTGGATGTAAACTGGGTGACCAGGACAAATGCCCGGGTGAAAGGCGAAGGGCCTGGCCTCATGTTTGGCGTACCAATGGTCTGGAGGGAGCCAAAGGACCGTTCAACGGATTGCTGCTTCTCCTTAACAGATATTAATTAAAGGTGGGTATTCAATGTGTTTTCTTTCATGGTCTTTAATATGTTTTCAAGAGACGTAGCAATTAAAAAGATCAAATACATACTATGTTGTACTTCCACTATTTCTACAAGTGATCACAGCCAGTAAAATCCATTTTTAGTCTGATTTTATTTGATTTCACTGCAGGTCGCAACAGAAAAAGCAAGAATTCTATCATGTATCCATGATAGATTCGACATTCAAGTGCTATTCCTGTACCAGAGCCGCAGAATGAACTACCAAGCGATGATAAGAGAAACTCAGACATTTCAGAACCTCAAGATACACCATATGTGGCACAGCTTGAATCTAGCAAGACATCCCACCTCATCACCCAACCAGAACTCAATGAACTAGTTCGTGATCCAACACTTATTAAGCAACAAAGTGAACTCCTGGTCTCACGTCTGCAACAATGGAACCCTTTGGATGAACATGCTCGAAGTACACTATTTAGGAAGCGTTCTGCAGATCTACAGCACTTCTTCACTTTTGAAAACAACTTGAACTAGTGTAATGATTTCAGAGCCTTATTCAATTAAATGCTAATGAGCTGCATCCCTTAACACCATAAAAGCCGTTCTGTTGCACATCGGGAACACCATGCCTTCAGTTCCAGTTGCTCACTCAGTCATTTTAAGAGAGAGATATGAGAACCTTGCTTTTTATTCTAGACCGCATAAGTTACAAGGAGCATGAGTGGCTAATTTGTGTGGACTTGGAGGTAGTAGCCTTACTTAATGGGCTACAAACTGGATACACCAAATCTATGTGCTTCCTTTGCAAGTGAGACAGTAGGGTCAGATCAGAACATTATATACGCTCAGAATGGTCACCTCAGGAAACTATGACGCCTGGATGCCATAATGTAGTTCATGTGCGAGTAGTTAAGAAGGAGAAAATCATTTTGCCACCACTGCATATAAAACTAGGCCTAATGAAGCAATTTATCAAAGAACATAACGAGCCATGTGTCGAGTACTTCAAAGCGATCTTCCCTGAAATAAGTGATGCTAAGATTAAAGAAGGCATATTCGTAGGACGCCGGAATCGTCAACTTATAGCTGATGAAGACTTTGAGGTGATAATTGAAACTGAGCTAGCGGCATTCAAAGATGTATGCAAATAACTTCTGGGAAAGCACCAAGGGGCCCAGCGAGAGCGTAGAGTGGAATCAATATGTCACTGAAGATACACTTTCTTCATTCTCATCTGCCCTTCTTCGCAGAGAATGCAGGATATGTGAGTGATGAACATAGAGAGAGGTTCCATCAAAATATAGCGTCAATGAAAAACAGGTATAAGGAAAAATCGTTCCCTGCTATGCTGGCTGACTTCTGCTGGAACCTGAAGCGTGACAAATGCGAGACGTCTTACAAACGAAGAAGTAAATACTAAAATGTAGGTTAATATATTATATAATGCTAAAAAACATGCTGAATTAGTTACAATGGAGATATTTAATCCGCCTTTGGGAGCGAAATAGATTTATGGTATGGTGGAAATTGGTATCAATTGCATAATTATTATATCGGCAATTTACAAGAAAATGTTACGTGATGGGAAATTTTTGCTATCAAATTCGAATTCAGCAAAACTCATCTTCATACTAAAATGCACATGAGATCATTGATATTTCTTGGCACTGAAATTTTGTGTACATTGTTATTAGCGATCCGTTTCCTCGTTTAGCCACTCGAGATTTACCTCACCTAACTTCACCAATTTCTTTGAGAACTTACTTTTAAGAATTTGGGACACAAATGCCTTCATTAGTTTTCGCTATTTTAAAAGATGAAAGAAATTGGTAGAAAACAGGGTTATATTTTTATGCTCGTTATTTTATTTTTATTTCTTTATTGAAAAAAGAGAAACTTGTGTAACCAATGAGGTCATTTTACCTCACTTGAAAAAGAGGAGTGGGACAGAAACACGATGAAAAGAGGCCTTGGCAAACCTCCCTCAACCCCTCAAAAGTGGGGCAGGGAAAACGACCTGCAAGCTTTTAAGAACAAATTAAATATCAAAAGCAAAAGACTTGTAAATATTTTTACACACCCGCCATAAAAACCTTTATTATGTATGTGTGTAAGTTTATTTAATCAAGAATTTAACAACTTTCTTTTTTAATTCCTACAAACCATAATTTTTCCATTGATTTCCTGTTTAAATTTACTGCCAATCATTCGGCTCAAATCGTGCCTCATTTATCGTATTTTCAATTTGATTATTTGTAACTTTAATAATGAAAATTCTCTTTACGAGACTTTTTTCGTGTCCACAAATATTTGAATCGGTCAAATTCTGTTCCGATCGCCACAGAGGTTTTCGTTCGCTTTGCCTTGACGGAATTGGCAGGATAGGGGTTATTCTGCAGATGGAGGGAATGGTCAGGTCTTCAGCCAGATCTGCCCCTGGTGGAGGGGTTCTGCAACTGATTCGTTAGTTGTTGAAATCTTCGGAGGTCAACCAATTTGGGTCTAAAGGTTTAATTTTAGCTTTACGCTTTATGGTACCTTGGGTTCTTGAGGGTGGCTCGATTCTAGGTTGGGTCACGTTTGAAAGTGAATTTATTCACCACCATTAGAGTATCAATTGGGTATTTTAACATTCACTTTTGTCGTCGCAGTACACGGTATCGTTTGTTCCCACCCGTGTGAGCAAGCCTTATCTTACAATACTAAGGAAAACTTCAACGCAAACAGTGATGATATAGCAATGAATAACCAACTTCACACTGCTTTTATATTGGTCTATTGATACGGTAACTTGCTTGGCGTGTATGAAGAGGGCCCCCCACAGTGGCGGCTCGTAGCTAAAATTAGTGGGGTTGCTGCATCAGAAATTTTGTAGCATTGTTTTAATATTGTGTAAAAGGAAATAAACATAAAAAAGAAAATTTATAGATAAACTTGATAAAATCCTAGATAGAACAAAATCAAACATTTTTTACTTACTAATAGTCTAAATTGTTACAGTTCAAGCTTGACCCATTCATTTAAAAACGAAACCCATTCTTCTTCTTTTAATTTGCGCGAAAAGATTAATTATTTTCTCCTTGATCTCTGGATGACTAGTGAGGAATTCTTTCTCCATTGAAGGTACTGCAAGTGCATTTAGTTTTTCAGAATTCATTTTCCTCCTTATAAAAGGGGGGTGGGGGGGTGGGGGGGTTAAAGCAGCGTTCTGCCTCTTATGTAGTCAGTCATGGGAATTGTCAAAAGGATTTTTAGCAATTTCACTAAGAACATCATCTAGATTATTTTCCAAGATAAATTTCAGCAACTCAATTAATTAATTAATTAATTAATAAAAGAACCGAAAAAATATGGATTAAATTCTACACTTTATCACATTCAAGAATATAAACACGTTTTTAAGCACAACACACGCAGAGTCAATAGGAAACACTACCTTCCAACAGCACACCAGGGGTGGCACTGCGATAGCCACAATGCTCTATCTCCCTAGCGTCAGCTTTCTATCTCGGACACGTGAGCATGTGCGCAACAGGCAAACACAGCGTGAAGCGCACAGTTCTATATAAGGAATTTTTTATTTTTTTCATAAACTAGGGGATGGTTACTGACATTAAGCTTAAGTATTATAAAATGTACAAGTGTAAAGAAAGAATTAAAGATAAAAGGAGTCATTATATTGAATGATATCGATAATATCGAATGGAAATAGGTACTGCAGTTCCACAGTACCTATACACGAGCCGCACTGGGTCCCTTCCCCAGCGTGTCTGATGGAGTGTGAAGGTTGCTAATCATTGCTAGCCAAACTAACCACATACCTTAACTGCATGCACTGCAGTTTTCTTTACTATATATTACTCAAGTACAATTTCACATTTGGTTTTGTATTCTAATCGATGCGTTCTAATCTCTTTGGTGACGAGCTATTTAAAAACATATTGGTCCAAATTCCTCTTCTTGAGTTCATTTATGTTTGCCTAATTTATTTCATTTTACGGATCACTTTTCTTTATACATTCGGTCACTCTTTGTGATGTAAGAAACTCGTTATGTTGCCAATTTCTTCTCACAACCTTTTTATTTAGGTACAAATTCCACCGATTTAGTTAATAATATTATTAAATCATTCATTATAATTGCGCTTTTTTGTTTTGCCAAGCTAACAAAACCCCTTGAAATGAATGGAGACACCTTACAACCTCCTGGAGTTTGCCGAATTATTCTAAGCTTCATTGTTAGCGAGTGTATGTATGTATGTATGCACGTGTGTATTTACAGTCCTGGCTGATAATCCTAGTTGTTGTCATATTCCATGAAAACGACCTCCCTCAACCTTCCAAATCCACCATTCACTCAACATTAATTTCATCATCACATCAAATTCTATGTATACGAACGAGTTAAGGATATGGGAGAATAATCCCTTCTTATCATCCTGTCATCTTAAAATAATTGACGTCGCGATTTTACTTCGGGGTTCAAACCAAAGTGACTTTATCTGTCCACTTTATCAGGGCCGGGGCGAAATATGCTTTTAGTAACCCGTCACTTCAGTGCTCCACTTTGATCCGTCTTGTTCCGTGCGTTTACAGATATAAGAATTGATCTTTCGGTGTGCGGTCGTGCGTGTGCCATTTGCGCCTTGGGATACACAACTGATGTGAATATTTCTTGTGTAGACCAATGAATCGAGGGATTAACGTATTTTAGAAGCTAGGGCGCATATTTGTGTGTTGTGTCCGTCTGTGCCTGAAAATTGGAGTGCGTGAAACTTGAGTTGTTTTTTCGGCCCTTTTCGATCATCCACATCGTCTACAATGGATCAGTTTCGCTTTTACTTCACTTAAAATGATTTACTCATATACACAATCACGTACCTACGTACATAAGCAGATCTCATATATCCCATTTGTTGTGTTAAAAGAAACAACCACACACGCAGGCAGTCAGTTCAGTTGGCGTCACCTCTAAGTTCAAGTGTAGCTCACATATAATACATTCTTTTGGCACACATACACAATTTACACATACACGCAATTGAACGCACGTAGCCAATACTGCACGTCCTATATACACAATCAATTAAACAAGCACACATAAGGTTTATGGGTATACACAAAAATGTTCTTACACTCCTACACACTAACTTACTCCACGCTATCCCTTACATAAAATTAATCGTTTACACACACTAATTGACGCGCATAAACATACAACACATGCCTTCATACAAACTAACCTAGCACATCCTATACATGCAAAACACAATAAATACACTCAAAGCTGTAGTTTTCATAAAATGAATCGCATACACAACTGATTCCTGTACAAACACACACACAACATATACCCAACTTTAACGAAATTCATTCCATGCCATTTCCCTTCCATGTTTGAATTGCGCTTCATACACTTGTATGAAGCACCGCTGCGTTGGTCTCGGTGTCAAATGTCTTGAATTAACGATTCCATCTCGATTGGGGTAAAAGGTTAACCATATGACTGCCGCCAATGAGGAAAAACTGGTTTCTCTTCGCGCGCAAAAACTCATACATGTGAACACGTAAGGGGGCGCAGCTGCTAGCTCAAGTGTCAGATACCTTAGCGAACATGTGGATGTGCTTCCACACATAGACAAGTGTTTAAATTTTGAAATAATTTCTTTGCAAAACAGCTAATAGACCGACCTCTTTTAGGTGACACTTCCCTATTATCTTATGCCTCTCAATTTAACTGGCACTTTCGCCTATGACTGGCTTCTTTACTCCCGGTTGTACATGCCCATCACGTTTGAGTGGCACCTTCATATTCGGCTGGCAGCTTTTACTCGATATGGCACCTTCTCATTTGGCTAATGCCTCAATCTTAGGGAAAGCACATTTGCTTCAGGCAGACTCCTTCTACTTGGAAATGAACCTTCCTTCTGACGGGTACTTCCTCTGACTGGCGCTATCTATGCAGCTGGCACCTCCATATGAGTACTTGTTACACCTACGGCTGTTAACTTTCCCCTGACTATCACTCTATCCTACACCTTCCCTCTGACTGGCACTTTTCCCTACGGCTGGTACATTCCTTCTGACTGGCAGTTCTGTCTACAGCTGGTACCTTCCCTCTGACTGGCACTTTCTCCGACGGCTGGTGCCTAACCTCTGACTGACCCTTTTCCCTACGGCTGGTACTTTGCCTTTGACTGCCACTTCCTTCAACGTTTGTTATTTTTCCCTTGGTAGCACTCTCCTACTACTAGTACCTTCCTTCTGACTTTAACTTTCTCCTTTGGTTGTTTTCTTTCCTCTCAGTGGCACCTCTGTCTACGGCTGGTACCTTCCCTCTGGCTGGCAATTACCCCTACAACTGCGAATTTTACTCAGACTCGCACCCTCTATCTCAGCTGCTACTTTACCAGCCTTTTAAATAGCCCTTTCCCCTTTGGGTGGCCCCTTGCCCTCTTAATTGTACCTACTCATGAGTGTTGAGGTCAAGTATATATTATCACTCCTGCATGCCGCTATCATACCCACTCGTACCTCCACCCCATCCGGCCATTACCCACAAAAACCTCCTTTGCTACATAATACCTTGCATATGTACCCCATGCCTGTGACTTACATACACCATGTAGACACATACATATAGCCTGCAGGCACATATCTACAGCCCCTTGGACAGGGCCGACCCAAGCCTTTATGGAGCCGTAAGCAGAATTTCATTTGGGGGCTCCCACCACACCACCACACCACCACAACCACACTAGATGCTTGATCATTTCAGAGGTTACACTGTCAGTGTAACACATCCACTATCATCTGCATTATTCGTACTTGTCTTACATCATGCTGTCATTTTTCTTTTATTTAAAAATGTTTTATCATGACGTCTTGACATTTTAAGCGCTCGGGGGGGGGGGGGCTGGTGACGTGGGGGCCCTAAGCGACCGCTTAGTTCGCTTATACCTCGGGATGGCCCTGCTTGTCGAACTTCACTACTCTCCTCATGGTGTTGCATAAACTCCGCTAGTCATTTCATACCTCCCGCAGAGACGCGTATACACCTAGCAGTGTCTTGCATATATATCATCAGGTTCCTGCATTGCTCTGCATACACCCAACATAACTTATTTACATTCAATTATAACGGGAGTTAAGTCACCAAATTTGGTTCTTCGCACAACCGTTCTGACATAACACTCTAAACACCCGCATATGCAACAACTACCTTCATATCGATCAAAGTTTAGCAGCATGGGTGTGGCTAGTTAACAGATAGTCGCCATGCGGCATATATTAGTGGTAAAAAACACGAAAATCTATACTGTACACTTTGAATTAAGAGGGCTGAATGAGTCCGAGGATCGCTGAGAGAGAAGTCTCAGGAGGCACGCCTTCTGCTGGCTGCGTAAGCCAATCCTTGCACGGCACATTCTAACGCACACCATGCGTGAGATGCCTTGTGCAGGCGGCCTCTAGACAGTTAATGTTTCCCTCCGCCTGCCTATCGCCTAGGCGGCGTCTCCTCTTGCTGCTTCGAGGTCCTCAACGCCCCGCTCTGATGTTGCCATCCAGCTGTTACTATCTTTGGTAATGTCCTGTGATTTTTTTTTTCGTGATGGCAACTACACTGAGCTGTCGTTTCAGGTATTCCTTGGAGGGTTTCCGTGGGTTTCCTCTCTAACTTGCCCTGAATAGCTTTCCGTAGAACGCAGTTTTGAATATCCGCCTGCCCTTCATACGTGACAGGTGTCATGCACAATGTAATTACCTAGGAGGGTTTATGGCTTTAGAGAGCAAGCATCGACGGCGGCACTCATAGAATTACCACATCTTTGCATAGATCAGAGATACGTGTACACACGCGCTCTCAAGCTTCGCCTACACAAAGATCGGGGTATTGATTTAAAAGGAAGAATTCAAACAAAATAAGGTTTGAATTGAAAGGGTTCGACTTCTCTTTGAGGTGGGTGGCACTCCAACAGTTATATATATATATATATATATATATATATATATATATATATATATATATATATATATATATGTATATATAAACATCAATGGCGACTCTGGCACTCTGGCACTCGGGCTGTTCGGGCTTAACCCGAGTATAAATTTAGTAAAGTGAATGTGCATTTTTAAGCTGATTTAATTTCTGCTAACACTGACTTCAAGTAAATAATTTCAGCCAAAAACTAGGGCTCCTTTTATTGAGCCTGGTCGCAGTTTATATATTTTCGTTCAGCGTCTGGCGGTCCTCTTAGAGGTACCCTGTGTCAAAAAATATCATTCGTATCAGACGTTCTCTCCCCATTGTTCAAACGTGCTTGACTCGGGCTCAGATGTTATAGCCCGAGTTGTTATCTATAATCTTAAAAATTAAATGTAATTCAAATTCAATGTTTTCTTGAAACAAGAGATTTCTATAGAGATGAGGATTTAAATTACAATCTATGAAAGGTTTCCGTTCTACGATATTCTTAAATAAACGAAAAATTGTCCAGCAACTCGGGCTAATACGAACGAGCCTGGTAGGTGTAAAAGACTAACTGGCGTTTCTTGTCAAGATTACAGTACAGACGACAGTCAGATCGGTCTCTGGCTAATGTTTGCTGTGCACGCCGCTGTCGTTATTTGATTGCTGAAATTCAGTGCGTCTATGTGTAAAGACCAGTTTTGTTTTGCAGGGTTACTTTATTTTTACCCTTAGCTTAGAAATGGAGAAAGACATAGTGCTAGATATAAAAAATAAGTTATTTGGGGCTAGAAATATTTCGGAAAAACATGATTTTTTTAGAGCAAGCAGCCCGACTCCATCATTGGAAACGTTGGACCTCGAACATTCCATTTTTGAATGTAATGAATAATATTTTTTCCTCTTAATTTGGTTAGGACTTAGGTATATTTTATTTTTTTATCAAAGTTATTTATAAGAGCTATTTTAGAGTTTGAAAAACAAAATGAGAAAGTTCAGAAAAAATAAATATGATTATCGAATATTTTGGATTTTTTTAAACCAAAAAGAATTACAAATGGTGAAGTTCCGGAAACTTATTGAAATTTAGGCATAGATGCTCTTTTTTTGTGTTAATTTTTTCTTATATCTGAAACTTTTATTGAAGTTATTTCTAAAAAAGATTTTCAATTTTAATCTTTATCAGCAGGAAATAGCTACAGACCGCTAAAAATAAGTAAAGCAAAATTGAATTATTAGAGCAAATTTAGATGAAAAAAGAAGAATCGTGAGGATT
This sequence comes from Ceratothoa steindachneri, assembly GCA_963969495.1. Classification (NCBI taxonomy): domain Eukaryota; kingdom Metazoa; phylum Arthropoda; class Malacostraca; order Isopoda; family Cymothoidae; genus Ceratothoa; species Ceratothoa steindachneri. The sequence goes on from OZ018323.1 coordinate 27,937,769, forward strand.
GTTTTTCAGTATTTAAAAAGAATTCCGACAACCGTTTTTTTCTGGTCTTAAGGCCTACAAAATAAGCATCGTGTGGAAAAAATAGAGGACAGTAAATTATTAAGAGATACAAGAAGATCGGTTTGGTCCCTTCTCCTTACAGGAAGATAGGCTTATGGCCTATCTGACTCGAGCAATGTGTTTTTAGTAAAAAAAAAAAATTCAAAGATTTCCAGTACATAACTCCTAATAATTTACTCTTGGTCTGAGTTTTGGGAGATCCATTTTTTCATTTTCTAGGCCTAAAAGCAAGAAAAAAGACTTTTACCGAATTGAGCAGTTACCTTTCCTCTAGTGTCAAAATCTTCTCAAATATATGTAATACTTTCTTCTTCTCTATCATCTTCCAGAAGAAAACTTTCAATATCTTTTTGAATAAATTCTTTTTGATCTTTTCTTTTTGGAATGAGTATTTATTTTTTCAAATTTATTAACTATCTCGTCTTTAAATACTTTGTATAATTTTTTTTTTATTTTAAAAAAAATTATTCAAACCTTTCTCATCTGCATTCTTAGGTTCAGGGAGTAAAATTGTTAAGGAATCGCAGCTTGTTACTCTTAAATAGGAATTTGTACAACGGACTATGAGAAAAGTAATTGGTGTTCTTTAAATAGAGTCCAGAGAACGTCTAACTTTGTGACTTATTTATTAAAATTATGAAACTATTTAAAGGAAATTGTGTTCTTTTGAAAGGAAATAGTGAATCTGTACATATTAATGATATTCTGGAAATTATAATCATTTCTTTTTCCATACGCTCTTATTATTATTCTAAGAAAAAAAATCACCAATGTCTTAATTTTATTAAATTTTCTCATTTTTGTCTGAAAATTAAAAAAAAAATTTAATTCAAAAGCATTCGATAATAATAATTTATTTTTTTACTCTTAGAAAGAACTTTAATAAAAGATTCGAATATATGAACAAGGTTTGCTGACCAAAAAGGCACGCGTTTCTTACTTATTTTGATTTATGACCTTAAGACCTTCAAAATTTTCAATAATTTAAAGACTAACCTTAGGAAGACGTTGTAAGTTATATCATTCGAAAAAGAATGTAAAACAACATAAGTGTTTCAAATCTCGTTAGAATCGGCCGAATCGTTATGATGTTATTACAAAAACGAAAAAAAGGCAAAACGAGGACCGACCGACCGACCGACCGACATAGTGAGATGTAGAGTTGCTCGCGACTAGTCTCGCACGCCTTAATAATATACATTTTTTGAACTTGAATAAGAGCATTGAAAATACAAAAAAAACAACCCTGTGGGCTGTTTAGAAATGAATATAGATAAAAACTTAAATATATCTAAATAGGTCATAACCAAACAAAGAGAAAAAAAATATCTATTATTATTCAACCCGTCAAAAAAAATCCCGTCTTAAAAATATAGTGGTATGAATGAATGAATGTACTGGAAACTTTTTAAAAGTTTTTAAACAAGTAGGCCGTTGTCAAAGCCAGATAGGCCATAGGCCACAGAGCGAAGCTCTGCCTACGAAGCACAAACTACTCTTAAAATTATATATATATATATATATATATATATATATATATATATATATATATATATATATATATATATATATATATATATATATATATATATATATATATATATATATATATATATATATATATAATTTTAAGAGTAGTTTGTGCTTCTTAAATCTCAATGTAAACAGTAAAAACGCCCCAAAAGATACGATTTTGTGGGTAATAATTCATTGTTGTGTTTGTTCCATTTGTAGTCTGCAGCCACACTTCCTTAAACTATGGGCTGTAAATCATGCATTTGGTCATCGTGATTCCCACTCTGGAGTTTGTTTTGTTTTGTTTTTCGCGTCGTTTGCCGCAAACTCGTCCTTCTTTGGTTTGTTTCTTTCTTAAACCTAAAAAAGAGACCGCTCGATGCGTCCGAGAGCAGCAGGACACGAAACTCTCCTGAGCTTGCAGACATTAGGAAATAAAGGCCCATTTAGTGTTTTCCTTCTGCACTTCCCCAAGTTACCTCTCAGGAGGTGGAGTAGCATCAATCCCCCGCCACCTGTTTTCCTTCGTCCTCCTACCCCTCCCAAGCCGCCGCTCGTACTTGGGGATTGTCGAGTGATGGGATAAACAGAATTGAGTCTAGAAGTATGAGCCTGGACGAACGGGCACACAAATACACATGTATGCTCACATGCATACATAAACTTGTATACCACATACAATTCCTCATATCACACCTGACTATTTCTGCCTGCACTTACACACATATTTATGCTTACATATACACATGTAGTACTGCCAATAGGCATAAACACGTACACTCAAATACACATACACATGTTCATATATAAATGCATGTATGCATACATATACACATGGGCGTAGGTATGTTCACATACATGTATTTGCTTGCCCACATAAACAAACATACATCATCATTATCCTGTTTTGTCCCATTGGTTGGCTAAGGCCTCCCCCTAAGGAGGCTCAGTTAATCATGTGCTAGCGCTGAATCTGCCACGCTACTCCACCCCCTGAGCGAATTTGAACCTCCCACCCTCTGCGATTTACTTCGTCTCTCATGTGTCCTTTCTTCTAGCACTGCGCTCTGCACATTTCCATTTAAGAATTTTATCTTTTTATTATGTACATATATCTTCCAGCGGGGTTTGCGTTCTTATCCATCTATTTATTTTATGATCCCTGATGGCTACTTCTAACATGTATCTTTCCATGTTTTTCTGAGTTTCCTGTTTTTGCGTTCTTTTTTTTTTGTGTCCATTGTCCAACTTCCCTTCCATATGTTAAGACTGGAAATATGCAGTGATTAGGGTAAGATTGCTTGGTCAGCACAGATGAAGGTCGCTTCTGAAGATGGAACTGAGCTTTCTACCTACCGCCGCTCCCCGGCCTATTTCTGTTCATCTTCTACTGATTTTCTAATATCAGGATTCAAAAGCTATCCTAAGGATTCTTGTACCCAATGTGAAATTCTTCACACGCACGCACACCTATGCACACATTTAATGTCTCCACGTCACACATACCCATATATGCCCATAAATACACATCTACATGTATCTCTACATACCGGGTATTGCAAAAGTCCTGTTACACTTGTTTCGACGCTCTCAACCAATCACAGAATGATAGTTTTTATGAAGTTAGAGACACATTTCTATTTTTTTTACATACAATGTGTTTAAATTGTAATATTAATCAATATGGCCGCCCTTTGCGGCGAACACTCGTTCCAGGTGAGACATGAATGCCGCGCACACGTTGCGCACGAAGTCCTTCCTCATGCTGGATCACACGCGTTTGATCGTGGTGGGCTTCAGTGGCAAACCCTACAGGCCTTGCCCTCGACATGCGCCCAAACGCTGTAGTCGAAGGGATTGAGGTCGGGTGACTGCGGCGGCTGAAATTCCTTCGACCAGAAAGTTCATGTTCGACTTCAACCAGTCTTGCACGTCTTGGCCTTCTGGGCCGTGGCACAGTCCTGTTGAAAGACTTAGTCTGCCTTCTTCGTGATTTTGGCCACTTACGTGGCCAAGATGTCTCAGTAAACGGCCGCGATGATCCAGTAACCGTCTCGCACCACACCGGTAGCATCTTCTCGCCATTCGAATCCACGGCCGAGCTTCATCATGGAGGAAGGGTGCTTGATCGTGGACATGTAGCGAAGATGTCCTGGCCGAAGCTTACCACGGGGTCATTGTTTTTGTAGATAACTGGATCGACCGTGAATGGTTTTCATAAGAAACAAGGTCTGCTGACCAAAAGGTCGCGTGCCCTCACTTATTCTGATTTATGTCCTTACGACTTAGAAAACGTTCAACAATTCCCGGAGTAACCTTGGGAGGACATTGGCAATTCTATAATTCGAAAGAGAATGTAAACACCTTAAGGGTTTCAAATTTCGTTAGAATCGTCAGAATAGTTATGATGTTATTGACAATTATATTATTTGAAAGGGAATGTAAAACAATATAAGGGTTTCAAATTTCGTTAGAATTGGCTAAATTGTTACAATGTTATAAAAAAAAATCAAAACGTGGACCGACCGACCGACTGACATAGAGAGATGTAGAGTTGCCCGCGACTAAAAAGTCACAACTTTCTAAAAGTTTATTAAAAAGCAGAACTAAATTATTTTAAAATATATATATTTTTTAATTAAAATGGTGGGCCTTAACTTTTTGTCAAACCTCATTTATGGAATTGAAAAGACGAAAAAAATGGTCACACCTTAATTGCATAGTCTAGAATAGTATAGCATATCACATTATAGCATTGTATAACATAGCATATTATTGCATAGTGGTGCTTATCATGTTATAGCATAGTATAACATGGCATAGTATATTATAGCATAACATAGTATAGTATAGAATAGCATAGAAAACATAGTATAGTAAAGTATAATATAGTATAGTATATGTTGTATAGTATCTCCTAGCATAGCATAGCATATCCTAGTATAGCCTAGTATAGTCTAGAATAGTATAACATTTTATAGCATAACCTATTATAGTCTCGAATAGTAGCCTGGCAAATCTTAGCTTACCGTAGGATAGCCTAGCATAGTAGAGACTAGCCTAGATTGCCTAACATAGTAAATCCTGCCTAGCCTAGCATAGCATAGTATATCATAGCATAGTATAGTATAGCATAGTATAACAGAGTAGATTATGACCTAGCCTAGCATCGGATAGCCTAGTCTAGCCTAGCCTAGCTTGGTATAACCAAGTCTAGTCTATGATTCCCTATAATAGTAGAACTTATTCTAGCCTAGCATAGTATAGCCTGGCCTTACATAGTATGACTTAGCCTAGCCTAGCAGAGAATGTATAGTATAGCTGATCTTAGCTTAGAAACCATACTAAAGCCTAGCCTAACATAGCCTAGAACAGCCTAGCATATAGAGGATAGCAAAGCTTACCATAGTATAGAATAGTATAGCTAATGTTGTATGGTGACCGTGAAGAGGGAACGCCAGAGGATTGGGATACAGATCCCATTGCGAGGGTTAAATAAACAAAATCGAGGGCGGTTGGCCTTAAATGGTGGCACCTGACTCTGCCAGGCCCGTACGCACCCCTTGCAGAGCGGGCTACTGCGAGGGGTGATGAGCTATTGCATCCCGTAAGAAAAAGAGGGTCACCATGCCCAATGATGAAAAAAATCAACAATCTTCCCTCATTTTTGCCCTGTTCATCGACGGAGCCGCCCTTGGGCAGCTCCACAGAAAAAAAGAAGGTCCCACCCCTCCTGTGCTTGCGCAGGGGACCCTCCATTTTTCTCTAACGGGAGAGGAGGCTTACTCCTCTCCTTCGCCTACGGGTATAGGGGACTCCCCCTCACCCCCTTGTCTGGAGATGGCTTCGGGCACCTCCCTCTTACCAGCCCCGTAAGGGGAGCGACGATTTGCCATCATGGCCGCCGTGCTGACGGGACTTAGCACCCCGTCCGACCCCAGCTTAGCCTCTTCTCCTTCCTTCAGACACTTGTGTTTCCCCGCTGTTTCCTCGCTTTTCATTCAATCTATCCAACAACTTTCTCTGGTCAGCCTCTAATTTCACAGGGTAGATGCTGACCTTCTTCTCAGCCAACCTTTCCGGATCAGGGCTGAGGGGGAGGGGACAATGTTCCCTCACCCCTGAGCTCCGGTTTTAGATGGTGGTTTCTTAACAACCTGCTTCATCCCCACCCATGCCTTCCTCACGTCCCTTTTCCTTCCCTCTTTACACTCTATCAATTTTACGCCGTGCCCAAGGTGGAGCCGCCATGCTGAAGGGCTGCCAGGTCACCAGGCGTGAGGGGTGGCCTTAAATGGCAGCACCTGGCTCTGCCAGGCCTGTACAAACCCCTTGCAGAGCGGGCTACTGCGAGGGGTAATGAGAGATTTCTTGCCGTATAAAATATAGGGTCACCATGCTCGGTAGGGCAAACTCCCTTAGGGGTGAGAGAGAAGCCAGGCCCCTTCGCTCACTTCCCTCAAAATACCTGTTGGCAAGAATATTAAACCTTGCCGGGCTCAAGGCCTGTGCCTCACCAGACGTGAATAGAGACAGCTCTGTCAACGGGATCTGTGATGTCCTGAGAGGGGGGGGGGAGGGGATGGCCAACTGGAGGCCCGCCGCCGAGATAGACATGGTCCTTGAGGCATCCCAGCCTCAGACGGTAGGGCCTTCCATGGGAAGGAATCCGAGCTCGACGCCAGGCACCGAGCCCGAATCCGCCCCTATGCAAGGACCTCCTCAAACGGCTAGGGTTTCCGAGGCAGTACAAGGAGGAGAGGGATCTTCTCCGACCGGTGCCCCTAAGACTGCCAGGACTTCTCCATTTCGGAGAAAGACCTAGCTGAGGCCGGTCCATCTGGCCTGGGGGCTCCTGCCGGCGAAGGGGAGAAGCGGGTTCATTCCCGCCCTTCTCTCCTAAAAAGAAAAAAAAAAGACTAAAAAGACTCGGGGCTCCTCTCCATCCGCGAGGTCTGCGGGAACGGATGGGTCTGCTGCTTCGGTAAGCGACCAAGCCAAGATCGGAACATCCGGCCCCTCTGCTCCCCTGAGTGCGGAGCCCCTGACTAAGAACAAAAGGACGCAGGGTGAAGCCTCGATGATATCGGGAGCCCTCATTCAGAGGCTACCTGGCGTTTTCGAGCCCGCTGGCTTTAAACGCTTCCTCGTTATCCGGTCCACGGATGGCAGCATGTTGGCCAAGGGTAACATGATCTATCAGAGGAGAGCTTCAACTAGCATAATTAATAGAGAGCCGTAGGTGACCCGTTTCTCGGACGGGAGTCTTCTGGCGAATGCGGCGGGTCCCTCCGAGGCGGCCAAGATAAGTGCTCTTCGGACACTTTATGGCACCCCGGTGAGTGTGACGCCGCACTCTACCATGAACTTTGTGAAAGGAGTAGTTTATGCGAGGGAACTCGTGGACTACTCCATAGAAGATATCGCTCTAGAGCTGGCTGACCACGGGGCGGTCAGGGTCGAGAGTGTGATTAGAAAGCAGGAAGGTGCCTCGAGACCCACCCCTACACTCTTCGTCACGTTCAACTGTGACAAGCTCCCTGAGTCAGTGCATGCCGGTTCGTACCGCTATCGCGTGAAGGCATTCGTGCCACTGCCGCCGCGGTGCTATTACTGCCACTGTCAATTGCGGAGAGCCTCACCTCGTTTCTTCGAAGCAATGTGGTGCATATCTCCTTGAGAAAGAAATCCTAGACGTTCAGGCCCAGGATCGACTCTCATTCCGCGAGGCTAAAGACTTGGTGCTGGTGCGTCCACCTCTGCCTGGGACGTCTTACGCCTCAATGGTTAGAAAGACACCCTCTGCTCCTGGCTCATCCAGGCCAACGAGCACAGTTGTTCCCGCGCCCATTCGGAGCCCTTTTGCGGGCTCTACTGAACGCGGCCGCTCCCCTAGTAAACCTGGCGGCACAAAGGGTTCACACCCAGCCCCGGCTAAAACCAGGGCTCCCCCCTACCCCCAGCGCGACCGTTTACCGTAAGGCGAAACGTCCACGCGCTTCCAGCGAGTCGTTAGACTCACAGGAGGCAACACCCCAGAAGTTGGTCGCCAGGCCATCTTCTGGGGTCGCTAAAGGTGTCCCCCGAAAGGAGGACAGCAACAAAGGAGCTTCGGCTCCTTCGCCCACGCCTAGTGGTAGGCTGAGTGGCTCGGAGATGGTAAATCCTCGAAAAGATGAACCCCCGCCTCCGAAGCCACAACGCCCGCAAAAGGTTTCGAGGTGGAGGAAAGAAAAGACTCGCATGGCAAGCCCAACCTCCCCTAATAAGTCCTCCAGGGCGACAGCGCATTGTCTGGCCAACAGCGCCCGGGGTTTTGCCTCCGGAAAGCGTACGGCCATTCCCGTGAGGGTCTTCTGTTCGAAGAGGGCCCCTGCGTCTCCTCCGAGCTAGGCCTGGAGGGCATATTCCTTCAATGTAATTGCCGTGGACTCCGGGCCAACTGGGAGGAGCTGCGGAGGCTCGTCTCGTCCGCTCTTCATTAGCTATTTTTATGCAGGAGACCATGCTAGGCGCGTGCCCCTTGTCCCCCCTCCCGGGGTATAAGGGTTTGGCGACTCCACCACCACGAGATGAGGGCCGGGCTGCGGGATGCGCGGTTTACACCCGGCATGATGTCTCCGTTCTTCTTTTCACTTTACATACCTCCTTTCAGGCAGTGGCTGTACAGCTTCACCTGTATAGAAGGTATACTATTATTTCTGCGTACATTCCACCATCAGCTGACTTCGACGCGGGGGGACTTCCGCCGCGTTGTGGCACGGGTGCCGAGGCCCTTTCTCTTGCTTGGAGATCTGAACGTCAGGCATCCTCTCTGGGGAGATTACTCAATAAATCCCAAGGGAAATGTCTTTGCCGATCTGATCGAAGAGCTTGAGATAGGTGTCCTAAATGTGGATGAGTTTACGCATCACTGACCGAGAACTACTTCATTTTCTTGCCTTGATCTATCTTTGTGCTCTTCGGATGCACAGCCTGATTTTGATTGGGGGTTGTCGATGACCTCCCTGGTAGTGATCACTTTCCCATTCAAATATCATTTTCAGGGCAACTGCCACCTGAGAGCCCACCTCGTTAGTGCTTGGCGTAGGCGCGGTGGCCTACATTTCAGGAAATGACTAAATTCTCTATCTTAGTCTAGGAGTTTAGGTCGGTAGATGAGGCTGTTGAGTTCTTTTCCGGCAACCTCATCGCCGTGGGCCTGACTACTATTCCCAGAACGTCTGGCCATTTTGCACGCCGACCACTCCCGTGGTGGTCGGCCGAGTGTGAGACGGCCCTCAAACAGAAGCGTTATGCCTACATGCGCTATAAGCGCCGCCCGATCGATTTCACTGTCGCTGAATTTTGTCGGGCTAGGGCTAGGTTCCAGTATATTTCGAACCAAGCCCGCCGCTCTTCTTGGCGGGCATACGTGTCTTCACTTAAAGGAAAGACCCTTCTAGCAGAGATGTGAAAGCGAGTCAAAAGGATTCGGGGGCGGTTATCGCAGGACCCCCCTCCCGTTCTCCAGAAGAATGGGACCGCAATCTCGGATCTCGCGTCCGTGGCGGAATCCTTCGCTACCTCTTTCTCCGCATTCTCTAGCCGGGATGCTGCTCCGCCAGCATTCAATGCACGTCGTGATGTCGCTGAAGGCCGCCGGCTAGACTTTACCTCGAGAGGCGGAGAACCCTTCATCGACAGGTTTACTCTGAGTGAGTTACGTTCCGCTCTTGCTTGGTGCGCAGGCACCACCCATGGTTCGGAGGATATCCTGTACGCCATGCTTCGACACCTGGGGGAGCGAGGCATGGCCTTTCTGTTAGATTTGTTCAACAGGATCTGGGTGGAGGGACTCCTCTCAGATTACTAGCGAATCACTACTGTGCTCGCCTTTCGCAAACCGAGGAGAGATCACTCTACTCCAGCCGGTTTCCGCCCAATCTCTCTAACCTCTTGCGTGTGCAAGTCGATGGAGAAATTGTAAATGTTAGATTAGCCTTTTTTTCTGGACAGCGGAGGCTATCTGTCTTCTGCACAGTGGGGCTTCCGCAAGTTCCACTCCACTTCGGATGCTCTGCTCCGACTTGAAAATGCCGTCTGCGAGGCCTTCCTTCTTAGACAGCACTACGCCACGGTGTTTTCGATCTGGAGAAGGCCTATGATACCGCATGGTGATCCGGTATTTTTGCGAGATTGTCGATTTCGCATACGGGTGGGGAGCCCTCTCCGGCCCAATAGAGCAGGAAGAGGGTGTCGCGCAGGCAAGTGTCCTCAGTGTCACACTCTTTGCCCTGAGCATCAACAGCATCACCTCTGTGCGGTCCGAAGATGTTTTCGCTACCTTCTATGTGGACGACCATTCGATCTCTTTTGGCGTGGCTTAGATGCTAACTCTTGAGCGTCGACTCTAACTGGCGTTGAACCGCTTCTCTCGCTTTGCCGAGGCGCACAGGTTTCGGTTTTCTTTGGCCAAGATTAAGGTGGCACACTTCTGCCGCCATCCATGGCTCCACCCCGACCCAGATTTGTTTCTCAATGGGTTGCGCCTGAAGGTGGTTAAATCGCACCGTTTCCTTTCTCTTCTATTTGACCGACGCCTCACCTTGGAGGTTCATATTTGCAGGCTTAGCGCCTCTTGTACCCACGCCATGGATATTCTTCACTCCGTGACGTTCGGCGCTTAGGGTGCTGATAGGGCTACTGCTCTACTTTTTCATCGATCCTTTGTTCGTTCGAAGCTCGACTACGGATGCGAGTTTTGTGCATCCGCAGCCGAGTGTGTATTGCGGAAGGTGGACTCGATCCACCACACCGGCCTTCACCTGGCGACATGTGCCTTCCGCACTTCCCCAATTGAGAGCCTACTTGTCGATGCTGGGGAGATGCCTCTCGCTCTACGCCGTGTACAGTGCATTATTTACCTGTACGCGCGAGCCCGGCGCCTCCCTCAGTCGCCAACAGCTCTCACTGTATTCGCAGCTGATTTCAACGGTGCTTATGCCGCCGAGAGACGCCAGTTATATCCTAAGTCCTTTGGGTTTACGCCAGGAAGCTCCTTCGAGAGGTAGATATAGCTCTCGGACCGGTGGTGCCCCTGGTTCTACCCAGGACGCCACACTGGAGGGTACCACATTTTGCCGTTTGTCGCCACGCCTCTGCTCCCAAAGCTTGTACAGCACCGGGAGTAATGCGTTCGACCATTTTGGAGCACACATCGTGTCACTCTGGAACTATGCCAGTGTATACGGATGGCTCCAAGTCTCAAGAGGGGGTAGGCTTCCACGCCGTATTTCCTCTGTTTGAAGTCAGTGGGGCTCTGCCAGGCGCTGCGTCTGTCTTCACGGCCGAGCTGGTGGCAATACACCACTCGGTACGTGAGATTACGCGACGTGCCCGGTTCGGAGACCGGATTGTGATCTATAGCGACTCACAAAGTGCCCTGAGTGCTCTCGGGGCATTGGAATCTCCGCATCCCCTGGTTCGCGATATCCGTGACGCCACGGTTTTGGCGAGCCGGGCAGATGTCGAGATTATCTTCTGCTGGGTCCCTGGACATGTAGGAATTGCCTGGAATGAGCGCGCCGATGAGGGCGCCAAAGAGTCCGCTAGGACCGGGCGACCGGACCAGTGTTTCCTTCTTCCTCACACCGACTACATGGCAGGAATATGGGCAGCTCTTTGGACTGCTTGGCAAAGAAGATGGGAGACGGTCGAAGGGAACTTAAAGTTGCGTGGCATTGCGCCGTGACTGTTCCCATGGACCTATCCCCCAATGCCGCGATGGCTTCAGGTCGCTTTCTGTCGTCTCCGAATCGGACTCATTCGTGTGACGCATCGCCATTTGATGAAGCACTCGCCTGCGCCCTATTGTAACGACTGCGTCGTCCCCCAGACTGTTCGGCACATTCTTGTCGAATGTCTCAGTCTGAGTGATCTTCGCGCACGTTATCTGTCCCGGCACCTGGATGGGCGGGGTCGCTACCGGTAGCCTGTCCCTTGTACTCGGGACGATTTCGTACACACCGACCTGTGGACTTTTAGACTTTTGGGAGGAGGCTAGCCTGAGTACGGCGACTTATGCCCTAGAAGGCAGTCGCCAGATGAGATAAAAAAAATAGAGAAACTGATGGTAAAAAATATTACTATATACAAAGAAAATTTTAATAACACAAGTAAATAAATGACAATACATAAAATGACAACCGGGGTAACAAACGGGGGGGGGAGGGGGAGATACAAATGACTCGATGCGTACGAGAGTTCGAGAGAGGATGTACGGTGATTGCTTCTAGGAAGAATGGGGAGGGGGGGGGGATGCAAATGATGGGGAGACTCATGTAAAGCCTAATTGACTGGAGGCTTGGATACGACGAGTAAGTGGGGTGGCTGCAAAGTTCCACTTGCAAGATTCTTTCTTCATTAACCTCGCTGAGAAATGAGTGAGTGATTATTCCAGTCGTGAACTAAGTCTTTACCCGAGTGATAGATGCCTTGCCGTGTCTACAGTCTGTCGGGCGGGAATTCTGACCTTAGATACGAGCAAGGCCGGGTAGAGATGACGCGTCGCGTTTGAAGCTGGACGTCGTTGGGAGGCGAAGCAGGGTGTACGAGACTGTACGTGGCTGCCAACCAAGACGGATCTGTTTGATACAAATTTCTCAAAGCTTTTCTCGAAGTATTTATACTGCCTCGGCAGAAGCGGGTCGCTGGGGACCCCTCAAAGGGGGACAGTGGTCTCATTAGACTTGGCGCGCCAGGGGGGCTGGGGGCATAGTCTCGGCGGCCTCACAGCCTTGCGCAAAGGTCTTTGGCGCCGAAAAGATGGCGCGACGGCGAGAAAGGAAACACAAATGGATCACGCGGTCGTGCGAAGATTCTGGCTGCTCCCTTGGAGCTGCCTGGCCGTGCAGGTGCATCTTCTCAGTCGCCATAGGTAGACGTTGGGTTCTAGGGAAGGGGGGCGGTAACCTTCTCTCTCTGAGAGCTTATCATAGTATAGCCTAGCCTAGAATAGTATAGTATAGCACAACCTAACCTTGTATAGTTTAGAATAGTTTAACATAGTATTTCATAGCCTATCTTCGTATAGCCTAGGCGACCCTAGCCTCGCAAAGCCTAGCATAGTATAGTCTATCTACCATAGCCTACCTTACTCTAATCTAGCTTAGCATAGTATAGTATAAGCATAGTATAAACTAGTCTAGCATAGAATAGCCTAGCTTAGCATAGTATATTCTAACCTATTCAAGCATGGTATATCTTGGCATAGCACACCCAACTATAGTCTAGCTAGCCAACCCTAGCCTATGCTAGCTTAGCATAGTACACTATATTCTAGCCTAGTCTAGCGTAGTATATTCAAGCATAACCTTGCATAGCATATCCTTTATAGCCCAGCCTAGTATATCATAGCATAGAATAGCCTAGAATAGCATACTATACACTAGAGTAGCCTAGTATAGACTTGCATATATAGCCTAGCATAGTATATATTAGAATAACCTAGCTTAGTATAGTATACCTGAGCTTATCACAGTGTATCCTAGCTTAGGCTAGCCTGCCTAGCAAAGTATAACCTAGCCTAGCTCAGCGCAGCCTACAATTGTATATTAAACCATTAGTCGCTCAGCTTTTTTGCTCGAACTCGCCCTATGCAAAATTACAAATGGTACACGTTTTCGAAAATAATTAAAATAAAAGATTTAAATCTTTTTTTTATAAATCAAGTAATATATCATTTTAATTGAAAAGAATCATTCTATCGATATAATTAAAAAAATATTAATAACCTTCTATCTATTTATAATTATGATTGATAATTCTCAGTTCTTACACAAATTTTCATCAACACCCATGGTTGTTTTATGCTTTTTAAATCAGTTACGCTTTTAAACCTAAATCTAATTATAGAAAACAGTGCCGCCCTTCATGGGATACTATATTATACCTTAAATTTTATGAAAACTTTGCTCAGGGCCTATTTCTTTACCTATAAAACTGTATTTTCCAACAAAATAGGCTTGCTGGTTTGTGTGCTTTCAATAATATACTAACTTAAGGCATTTTCTCGTTTTAATTGGATGAAAAATATAAATGTATTTAACTAAAAAATAAGGAAGAGTAATCAAAAACGGCGTGTTTACACAGATGTGAGTAATAAATTAGCCTCTTTTCGCGGTCATATTGTGGTGAGGCCTAGAACGGATTCAAGTCACTCTTATTCATAAATCTCGGTTTACATAAGAGTTTGAAAAAAAAATGACAAATTATCATAATTATCAGGGCAAATAAAAGTCTATACTTGAAAGGCCACAAAAGGCCCTCGGGCGATTACGTAGCACTGAATCTGGCGACTGATGGGTTAAAACTTAGTCTAGCAGAGGTTAGCGTACCCTAGTCTAGTCTCGCCTAGCTTAGCTTACCCTAGTCTAGTATAGCCTAGCTTAGCTTACCCTAATCTAGTATAGCCTAGCTTAGTCTAGTTCACTGGAGCCTAGCCTAGTATATTCTAGCATAGCCTATTATAGTATATCATAGCCTACCTTACCCTAGCCTAGTTAGTATAGTATAATATATCATAGTATTGCCTAGCCTAGACTAAACTATTAGATCTTAGCCTAGGGTTGCATAGCATGGGTAACATAGCATGGCCTACCCTAGCAAAGCCTCGCTTATCCTAGCCTGCTATAGCGAAGACTAGTCTAGTGTAGCATAGCTTAGTATATCATAGCCTAACCTAACACACCATAGCATAGCCTAACCTAGTATAGCCTTCCATGCCCTGCCTAGCCTGGTATAGATTAGCCTAGCATAGCATAGCATAACCTAGCCTAGCATTAACTATCCTAGACATGTATAACCTATACTATACTATTATACCCTAGTCAAGCATAGCTTATTATTTTCTATCCTAACATATGTACTATATGCTATCATATCATAGCATATTATGGCCTAAATTAGCATAGTATATTTTAACCTTGTACATTATATCTTAGCATAGCTTAGCATAGTATAGCCTAGCTTATAATATCCTAGCATAGCATAGCCTATTCTAGGCTTGCCTAGTCTAGCAGAGTATCGGCCGAAAAGTTATGATGTTATTGCCAAAACAAAATAATTCCCAGGATAACCTTGATAGGACTTCGTCACTTATACCATTCGAAAGAGAATGTAAAACAACATGATAGTTTTGAATTTCGTTAGAATCTGCCTAATAGTTATGATGTTATTGTCAAAACAAAATAATTCCCGGGTTAACCTTGGGAGGACTTTGACAATTATAGCATTCGAAAGAGAATTTAAAACAACATTACGGTTTCAAATTTCGTTAGAATCGGCCCAATAGTTATAATGTTATTACAAAAACAAAACAAAAAAGCAAAACGGGAACCGACTGACCGTCTAACATAGTGAGATGTAGAGTCGCTCGCGACCTGACTCGCACGCGACTAAAAATGAGAATTCGATTGACATGTCTCTTCAAGTCGTTGAGAATGCAACGACAGCACCTTCGACGTTGTTCTCACATACGGCAGCTGAGCAGAGGCCTTTCCACGCACCTCAAGCTCTTGCCGCCCTTCTCCTTGACGGCCCAAGAAACTGTGGCACCGAGATATTCTTCTTCTTCGCGAGCGCCCTTAATTTGAGCTTCTGAGATCTTCGAAGGCCTTTTTCGCACCAAAACTGTTGACAACTTAAAATCTGGATAAACGAGGTCGATCTTTGAAGGTCTTCCCCTCCATTGAGCCTCTCCGTGACTCTGTGGACGGTCGTCCGAATGAGCTGACGTTGAGCCGCTTAGTGATGTTGGACTTGCTTTGGTCCGCACGCAGGAGAGTAAAGATCTCGAATCTTTTCACTTCCACCTCAACACACTTACACACAATGCAAAAGACATTTTAATGACACGTGCTCAAACAGGAGAACTTTAAGTTTGTTTGACGGAACTTTTTTTTTATCACGCAGGTAAACCTCTCGAAAGGTAAAAAAACACAGGAGTGTAACACCACTTTTGCAAAACCAGGTACACACATGCATATGACTGCACACCATACATATACAGACATACACCCAAATATTTTTCAGAAAAAAACATCGAAATTGCTATCAAATGTCACCCCTAGTCAGGCAACGGTCGTTCATGATTGTTTACCTCCCGCCTCTCTCCCCAGGGACAGGTGAGATTGATCCTTCCCTCTTCCCAATTTGTCGCAGGGGCAAGGGACCAAACAGGAGGTTACTAATATGGAATATGTATGACGTGCGTGTGTATACATGTATGTTTTGGAGTATATACGTGTTTCTATGTACCTCTGTTATCTAATATGTGTATGTAAGTCAGTGTGAAAGGGTCTGTGTGCTTTATGTAAGCGAACGTGTTATGTAATGTGTGAATATACAACATCGTGAAATATCATAAAGGGTATTATTCCATATTCGCGGGAAACAATGATAAATGGCGGACATTAAATAATTAAAATAATTTATTCATTGTCGTCAAAAGCTGAGGTGTGTATGTGAGTATGCATAGTTGCGTATGTTTGTGTATGTGTTTTCGGGCGTAGCATTAAGAGTGTATGATCTATTATGTTTCGTGAGGTCTCCGGGTCTTATTTAATTTATTGAATTTACAAAACACTCTTTACTCTGCTTATTTAACCGCTTGTATTTGGGAGGTGTCTGCTTTCAGGTACTTGTTTGTAGAGGTATTGAATTAGATATTTTGGTCTTCCGAACAATTGGCATCACTTCGTTCCTCTCATTCTGTTCTTGTTCCACTGGGACAAAGATCTTGTCCCACCGCTAAGCCAAAAAGGCATTGCTAGATAACTACGCGATATTAACAATAGACCTTAAAGGTCAGAAATCTATTAAATTTAATTAAAATTACCTACAAACTCAACTAAATCTGAATCTCACTGTTTTAACTACCTGCGTGGTCATAACAATAAGTGATCTTACTCTATAACCATTTAGAAATTTACGCATCGTCAAAATTGAATTTCCTCCATAATTTACCTTGCAAATGATGCCTTATGTTCTCACATACATACACAGTTCATGAGCGTACAATGATAAAATTTGCACCATGCATACACAAAGCAACTGCACATCGACTCCTACACCAACGGTGTAGCTGACATACAATCTATATTTGTTGATTGTAGCCTGTTTGTATTCGCCATATCTATTCATCATCATCACTTCATCATTATCATCACTAACTCTATAATTTAAGAAGGGTAATTTTTTTGAGTATTTGAATAATAATGACTTGTTTTTTTTTTAAAGTTATTTTTAATAATTCTTTTATAATATCAAAAAACAAAATGGTGAAGTTCACAAATAAATATAAGTATCGAAATTTTGTGATTTTTTTAAAACCAAAAGAATTACAAATGGTGAAGTTTAGAAAATTTATTTTTATATATCTTCTTCTATAACTATATTTTAGCAACGTGATATTTTGAAAGGGGTGAAATTTAGTTTAGAATTCCTTTTTTAAAATTATTATAATTGGCGAAGTTAAAAAATTTATAAAAATTTAACCATGGCTGCTTTTTTTTAGATTTTCAATTTTAATCTTAGCAGCGAAGCGCAAGCTCCCCCCGTAGGGGAGAGTGGCGAAACCATTGATTGGTCTCCATAAAAGGCAAATGCACAAGCTGGTTACTCTAGTTTCCTCTCTCATAACTAAAATTATAATATCCGACTGTTTCTACGTTCGTCGAGCAGTCTTGAAACTGGAAGAAACAAGGAATTCCTTTTTGCAATCCGTTGCTAGGGTATGTGTATGTGTATGTGAAGAAGGCGCGCAATATTTGGAATTTGCTCGGGGGTTTTTTTGCAATGGGAGGCAAACAAGTGTTTGATAAAAGGGTTTTGGAGTGGAATTGTTTGCTCCGTTGTTATATAACTCCCCATAAATCTGTGTGTCAAGAAGCAGGAGAAAGTTGTTAGAGTGAGAGAGAGGAAATGAGACAAGGAGAAGTGTCATGGTTGGCATATTGGATGGCGCAAACCTCACTTTAACGCCGCAGTGTGTGGCAGTGAATGAATTTGAGAAAGTGAGTGAACTTCGAAATTTCGAATTGAAGGTGCATTTTTTTTTTTCAGCGACCATCTGTCGACTGGAATTGAAGGTGAGAAGAGTGCTGGAACTTAGCTGCCGGGAGACAACAAGATCGATAAATGAGCAGATAGGTATAAACCAGCTGAAGAAATTGATGATAGGAGAGAAAGAGTGAATGAGAAAAAAAGAGAGACATATACGAGTACATACAGAGAACAGAGACTGACAGACAGAAACACACACATATATATATATATATATATATATATATATATATATATATATATATATATATATATATATATATATATATATATAGATATATCTTTCATGAACGCGAAAGAATGATGAAATGAATCCAGCAAACCGCAGAAACAGAAAAACAGGATAATTTTTCTTCGGAAATGTTATTTCCTAATTCGCAAAAAGAAAAATTATCCTGTTTTTCTGTTTGGAACAAAATAATACCAGAATTTCGCAAGAAACTGGTGAGGTCCTGTGGTCGTCGTGGCACCGAAGTAATAAAGAACAAAGGCTAAAGGCTTCAACACTTCAACTTTCATCGTTGACAAATTTTGCTTTGTTTCTAGTCTATTTGCTTACTAAGCAATTTGTGAATTATCATTCTCTTATTTAGCACGTGTCAATATTTTATTGTGTTAATTTATTTAGTATAATTACTTGAATATGCGATTATATCATATGAAATATTCATGGAATATATTAAATGCATGCTTTTATGCACCATGGAAATTTCATTTACATACTCATCATATATTTTAAAATATTTTAATAAAGAGATTATTTTGCTAGGTAGTGTATATGTTTGCGTGTATGTATAGAAAGCCAATAGAGTCTTAATGTTTGTGTGCGTACGTGTGTGTTTGTTTACATCCTTACTATAGGAGATTCTTTAAAATGCAGCTTAATCAGAAACGGCGCCCCATTCATTTAATATCCTACCTTTGAAAATTATCGTCATACGATTATTGAACCAATTTACGAAACTGTCGTTAAATGGCCTCTGCAGGAAGACCATTACTATAATTTACACTTTGGGTAAATCAATAAATTCTTCATCACTTCAGTTTGGAATCTTGATGCGCAAGAAATAAGTAATCTAGCCCATCTCTCCCCTTTCCCTTGTTGGTTTCCAGTAGAAAGAACTATTCCATTGTGGTGCTTTCTATTAAAATTCCCAATCCGCCCTCTCAATCGTCGTTTTCCTTGCAATTGGAATCTTAATCCTTTAAGAACCTCTTGGGAAGAGATTCTTTAACCCGAATATCATCAATTAGGTGACGGACGCCTCCTTCTTTCGCTCGATGGACTCCAAACTCGAACTGGCACACCCTGTTGAAGTCATCTCAGCGCGATTTAAAGCAGAAGTTAGGAAGTACTCGTAAAGGACTTGAAAGAAAATGAAAAACCAATTGGAAAAGTCGGGAAAATACCACCCCACAAGTAGCTGTCAAGTATAGTAAAAGCAAACATCCCTTCCCCGAACCCCAAAACGCAGGATGATTTGTGATTATATAACTCTCACACAGTTTCACTTACTCCATCCTCAACACTTTCTTTACAAACTTTTAAGACGCGATGCCATCCTCCATTTGAGCTTCTTACTTTTAGGTAACGACTACCAAATGAGCCGTGTCGAAATGAGAACTCAGTGACTTTGAGAGATCAGTCGATTGGTCGCATTTTCCACTCGGCAATCCCTGAGTCTATAAAACAGATTCATCGAGCTTGTCAGGCAATCTCTTACCAATCGCCAAGTCTCAGATTTATAAATAACTCAGACAATCTCGTCCGAATTATAAATATAATTCCCATTAAGAAATCCCTTTACTTTATATAGATCTTTAAAGCCTCAATATATTTCAGAACTTTGATAATCGTAACGCCTTAATCTTCCTCAATGTTGCTGTGCAACGGTAAACATGATATAATCGTGGTTCAAACTCCGATGTGAAGATTTTACATTTATCTACAGGAATTCATTGGAACTTTTAACTGAGTCAGAATTAATTTAAATATTGGAATTAACCTTTATTTTGTCCATATCTTTAAGCCTCTATTTTGTCCACAAATATTATTTTCTCCGCATCTTTTAACCTTTATTTTGTCCCAAATGTTTTAACCTTTTTTTGTCCACATCCTCTGTACTTCTCTCACCAATCCACTTTCAAAATCATTAACATATAATATAAACAGTAGTGTCTCATTGCCCTCCCTTTGCAGGACCCACTTTGTCAAGTATGTTTTTTTTTTTAGTAAACCCTGCATTTTATTTAACCAACGAGAGCATCTCTCGTAGAAAGAAAGTGGTACAAATGGGTGGAAGTGAAAATGTGTGAAAGGCCCGCAGATCCTCCTGCGGGCATTAACCCCCTAGAACATACAAATACGGGAGTTGGGCAAAGAAAGGGAAGCAATACTACAGATGTAAGCTGTAGCAGGGTTGAAATGCTACGCCTAACACCACCTCGCGATGATTATTTAACGTATATGAGTGAAAGAGGAGGTTGAGCACCGCGCAAATGTTATTATTGTCGGTGTTTTATTTCATCATAACTATTCCGCCGAATCTATTGAAATTTGAAACCCTCCTAAGGTTAGTAGGGAATTATTAAAAGTTTTGAAGGTCGTAAGGTCCTAAATTAGAATAAGTGAGGGAACGCGCCTTTTTGGTCAGCAGACCTTGTTTTTTCATCCTCCCTCTAAAGACGGATGACAGCTACACGCCGTCCTCAAGCACGAGTGCGCTTGTTTGGCAATTAGGCAAGTAATTAGATTGAAAACTCAGTGTGGAGGAATGAATATCACGAGGGCAAAGAGACGCTAGTTTGTTTATACAGCCTCAACCGTTACGGTCCACATGGGCCAAGACTTTACCCCTCCCCCCTTTCCCCGCTGCCAAGATGTGAAGTCGCTCGCAAAAGAAGGATTTCAGTCAGCACATTTCGTAGTCCGTTAATATAAACATAGGAGGGCGTGTCGTGGTATATGAAGGACCGAGTGATGGCTAGAGTTCGTACGTATGGGTTGCTTACGTACGACAAAACTTCTGGATTACGTTTTATCTATAAGAGTTATATATATTTTTGATTATTATTAATTATTATTATCGGATTATTTCTTCTTTAATCTTTGAGGGTTCCTAGTGCCTTGCTTAGCGTTTCGAGGATTCAATAAATAAAAAAATAAAACTTTAATTAAAAAAAAACACCAACAAACGAAACTTAATACCTTAAATACACAGAAATTAATTCAACCAATTTAGGTGAGGCTTTCTAAAATGACATACTTGAAATTATAGTTATGGTTGACCTACAGCTCACTTTAATATAAAAAATGCAAACGGACTTTACTAAAATGGATACCGGGGTTTAAATACCTTTATAGTTTCCTACTAGAATCGGGTTTGAGTCTGACTTTGAACTCAATTTTTACGTCACTTTAAGAATGTTGTTGCCGGAATGACACGTGGATCCGCGCTTACAGCTGTGTTCTCAAGAGGGAAAATTCTTTAAAGCCACAGAGGCCTTCGGCGCGTGTGGCAGATGGAGAGATACACGCCTTCTGGAAAGAATATTTCTTTTACTCTTCAGGATACTCGGGGAATAATTGGCACTGGAGAGCTATGAGTAAATGCTTGAATCCTTTGACTCAGGAGAGTGCTGGAGGGAGTTCACTCGGGGTATTTCTCAAGGTCGATGACTATCTCGGTGCTTTGGGATCCACCAAGATAGGGGGTTTTCTCTGACGAGAGTTAGTTAAACCTGCTTCTTAAATTAAGTTAACTTAAAGTTAGGTGTGACCACCAGGAACTAGCTCCGGCTTTGCTTCTTCTTAGTCCCTTCTGTTGCTAGCCCGGGCCTCTTGTCGGGGACTTCGTCGTCTTAATGAGTAACGTAATCTACCTCGTTTTTGCAAAGATATTTGCTTTTATACGTTGCCACCCCACTGGGGTAGGGGTAGGAGGAGGAAGGGGGGGGTGGACGGGCCGCATGAAGTCTCCTCCTCCAAAGGTTTTTCTCAGGGTGTCGTACAGCTGGCTCTGAGGGACGTTCTGGCTTTAGGGCGACGCTCCTCTAGTTTCGCATGTGCGGTGAAATTGAATATCACCTCTTAGGGAAAGTCCTGCTGTTTTTAACCGATGTTAGGATCTCGGGGCCGAACTGAGCTGATTAACGCATTATGTGGTCTGTCCTGGCCGTTCAGCTTTTCATTGAGATGAGGGGCGAGAATGAGGAAGTTAAGTGGTCGGGCTAGGCTGCCTCCGCTGATAGGACGTTGTGGTTAACGACCGGCGGCGCACTTGTGAAGGATGGGGGGGATGAGAGCATCTATTCCTTCACAGGGTGTGAGAGCCTTTAGAATGAAAATTTTGCTGCCTAAGCCTTCGTCGGCAGAAAATCTATGAACAGGCTCACTGTCCCCTCTGATTGTTTATATTTATTTTCGACAAATATACGAAATCTCACCTTCTCCGTGCGTAAACCTGAAGGGGCGAAGTGTCACAATGTTGAAAATTTATGCTCTAGGAGAGAGGCTTAACTGTGGGCCAGTGAGGGTTCGCCCCTCCAAAACTCCCTCCGTCCCCAGGGGATAATCAACGTATATATATAGTTCGATCTTGAGAAATTTAAGGCGAATCCGCGTATCAATAGAGAGAAGAAGACGAGTCCCCGAGTCAAACAGGGAATCAAGAAGATAAGTGGAACCGAGCGGGACTTTCCCTCCCGAGGCCGTTCCCTTGGTCGCTTAGAAGAGCAAACCAGTGGTATCGAGACCAACTCTCATACCATCCTCGTCCAGAGAAAATCCCTTATCTCAGTTTTCTGAATAAAAACAGAGGTACCCCTCACCATTGAGGAATACCAACGTGAATTCGAATCCATTCAAGGAAAGATTCACCTCTTGGTTGTCTCATCATCGAGAAGCCCGAATTTGTAACACAGGGATCGGAATAACTTCCGTTCATCTAAAAATTCCCATCGCTTACATCTTTAAGTATAGAAGCCTTACCACGCGTCCCACCTACCCAGTGAGAAGCATCAGCTGTTTCCCAACCCTCCTCACGTCAACGAGGAAGCCTCCAGTCCAACTCGCCTTAAATCACCAAAGCGAGTAGACTCACTTTCAAGGTCACCCATCCATCGATTTCCTCTGAGTTAAAGGTAAACGAATCCAAAACGTATTCATTTTTTTGTTATTTCCCAATCTGTGCGAAAGTGTATTTAAAGATTTAATATTTCATTATTTTATGTAATTAAAAGTATATTTTTGTCCGAGTTGTCTAATTAGATCCTCGAACGCTGCACATGGCAATAGTTATATCATAACACGAATCCTCCCTGGTTAAAGAATTAAAGTAAAACACTCTTAGAGAAGAGTGGAATGGAGTTACTCATGTACGAATCAGACGTACATATGTACTCGGCCGTATACCACGACAATCAGTCTCTTCGACGGGGTGTACCAAAATTCCTAGTGGAAACAAGATAAAAAAGCTACAACCAGTTCTCAGTAATCAGCCAATGTTTGTATTGGATAATGTCTTATCCGTAAAATAATCCTATGAATGACGACAATTGGATCGGTAAATTTACCGGCTTCTAATTTCAATTAGGCGATTTATCTCCTCTTTATTATATATATTTTTCAAATTCTATTTCCCTCTCTTAATTTCACCCTTTAATATTCAACCATACGTCAACCATTTATTGCCTAAAAAAAGATAAAAGTGTAATCCATTTGTACATCTTAACCATCTTCACCGCATTACGCCCAATTAAGATCCGCGTCCGCTATGTGAGGTGTGCGTAACGCTCTATCGACACAGTGGCTTTGCGGTCGCCTCCTTGTCAACATAAATGGCCGCCATCATGGATCGAACGATAATCGAAATTTGCGGCTCTTTTACTGAACTGGTCTTGGTTTAATCGGAGCCTGATGAGAGGTGCTACGGGGGCCCTATCATCTTTACTGGAATCTTCATTGAGTGATGTTGACAATTGAAGAAATAATTTATTATTATTCTGCATAAATGGTTGGGCAGATTAATTAATATGATAACGTGACGGAAGGACAAACCAAAAGGTTTTTTATTATTATTTAGTTATATTATTATACTACTTTATCTGTGCCATCAAAAAATGGCAGCAATATTTTATTATTATTATCATCATTATTATTATTATTAGTTACGGGATAAGGGTAAAAACCTTAATTAAATATTCAAATTTTAATCATTAAAATATGTATCATGTTTCCATGAGGTTATTCTCTTCGTTCCACCTCCTTGTTGCACAGTACCCACCCAGTATGCCCCGGTACTTAACTGGTACCAACCAGGCTACTGGATCAAATTGATAACAACGCTTGAGTGGTTATAGTAAAAAGCTTTGATGTGTGGCAGGCGAACCGCAAAACCCCAAATGAGTGGAATTTCCCGTTCTCGCGAAAGCTTTCGCAGGTGCAGTTTCGCAACCCGTTGATGAGAGAAACGGTGTAATCCAATTCGACCCCCTTAGCTACGGTCTCCCCACAAGGTGGTTGCATTCTTCACTCCAGGGTGTGTGCGGGAGGAGGGGTTGTTATTCCGCTTGTTTCTCTTGATATGCGAGTCTTTCATGTGCACACTTGACTGTGTCCATTATATCGCATTTATGAGCTATGACGTCGCCCAGTCGGGAGCCATGCTGACGCACACTATGGGGAAAGGGGGGCTCGCATTGACGCGATCCTCACATGCCCAGTCCGAGGGCAATTCGACGGAACGATTTACCCTTTCACACGTGTCCCATCAGGGGTCCCGCCGATGTACGTCACAAGCTTGATTACCGAAGCTTGACCCGTGCACCACTTCACCGCAAGTGAGAGAATACGAAACATACAAACATTTTGAGCGTCACTATTATCTACAGTGCGTGACGTGGCAAGTCCTTCTAGCGATCCTTGGCCGTCTTTATTTACTCATTCTTGGCGATCTCTGCCTTTGTTGCTATTCTAAAGCTATTCCCATGAAACATTTACAGGCGAATTTTCTCGCCATTTATTAACATCCGTTGAAATTTTCTTTTTACAAGACTTTTCATTCTTCGCCCTATCTAAGATGGTGCACGGCTGGGTTGCTCATATCATCTACCCATGAACGCATTTTTACCTGTAGACGATTTTTCGTACATCATAAGTATATCTGCATTCATTTTCCCGCCACGCTTGGTCTTTTATCAAACCACCGAGCGCAGCTCTCTCTCTCTCTCTCTCTCTCTCTCTCTCTCTCTCTCTCTCTCTCTCTCTCTCTCTCTCCCTCTCTCTCTCTCTCTCTCTCTCTCTCTTTCTCTCTCCCTCTCTCTCTCTCTCTCTCTCTCTCTCTCTCTCTCTCTCTCTCTCGACGTCTACAGGAGCCAGTATTTTTCTTCTGTCTGACCTCTACCAAGAAATTAATCGTTCGAGGTTTTTATTCCGGGTTTTTCCCCCGCTATTTTTTCATTCTCCCAACGGGAATTGAAACCTCCCCCGAGCAACACGATTTGGGGCTTGTTTTTATTGAGGCGCGTGAGAAAAAGGGCGCTTGGTGAATGAGTCATCGTGACGCCTTGCCAGTGCCAGAAAAGGGAAAAGAGAAGAGTTAAAAGGGAGAGAGGGGAAAAAGAAAACATATAGAAACAGGAATTGAGAAGGGGAAAGGAGGTAAGAAAACGGAACAAGAACAGGAAGTTAGAGGAAATCTGAAAGGAATGTGTCACGGAGAAAAGAAAAGGAGGCAAATAAAAATGGAAAGATGCCTAGGCAGAAATGGAAATAAAAGTAGTTAAAAATTTGAAGGAGAAAAAATGAAAAATACACCGAAATGGCAAGGAAATGAAAGAAAAAAGGAAAACCAAATGGCAAGGAAATGAAAAAGAAAGAGAAGGAAAAGAGAATTTAAAAAGGGTGGGGGGAAATGTAAAATGAAAGAGACCACCAAAGAAACCTGTAAAATAAAACTGAGCAATCCTAGAACAACTCCACAACAAGCATGTATAAGGCAGCAATGGCTTGGAGTTAAGTTGACTGTATTGCCCTTAAGTGACGAGCAAAGTGGTGACGTTAGAAGACGTGAAAACGTGGGCGAGTTACATATCCAGAGTATCCAACGGAAGGTACTACTCGGAGCATTAGAGACGGGAAGGGCTCGCAACTCTCCAGGATGCACTGAATCCACACCAATGGTGGGTCAGCTAATGGAATAAATAGAAAATATATCCCCGGCGACCATGAGTAGGGGTTGAAACATATAACTATAGAATGAGATGTATGAATACAGTAATAATCCCACGAGTTATTCCAAATTAGCGTTTTTTGTACCTACGCGTCCCTCTCCCTTCCGTTATTAATTTAGGTTTTATATTACCTGATGGAGACTTTACTATTCTTTATTTTCTTCATTATTCTTTATATTTATCTTTCATTCCTTCACCTCTGTTTCTTCCTCATCCTTTGTGCTCGTACCGAAGTGGAGAAGGGCAGACAAGAGGAGAAACGGACAAGAATATTATCTATATAGTCTTTTGTATCAGGTTTTTTTTGTCAGTAAAATAACAAAATTATTAGTACTGATAATAATAATCATAAAAGAAGTATTCATTGAAAGAAGGAAGGAAAAGAGTAAACGAATAAGGGCATTTATGTAGATAAACAGGAGAGAGAGAGAGATGAAGGAAATTGAATAGGTACAAAAAAATTACCTAAAATGGGTAATAAATACCTTATCAACGTTCGACCCACTGGATGAGAGGGCATCTGATAACCACGAACAAGTTCGTACGAATAGAACTAAGATAAGAACTTAGTTCCTTGGTGGGAGGATTATGACGGCACTAAACACGAGAACTTAACCCGAAGAGAAGGACAAGAAATCGAATAAATGATAAACGGAAATAAAAATAGAAAAAGAACCTACCAGATATCCTTGTAAGCAAGTTATTAGAAGACTTGTTTTGGAAGATCAGCCTTATAATATTTTGCGGTGGGTAAAAGATTATTCATATTTGAGTCAAATATTATTTAAGGGCGGGTACAAAGGCTATATATGTATGTTAATAACACAGGCCTGCGTTTGAACATTTTTTTTATGTTCCTCAGGATTTCTTTGTGGTTTCTTAATGAATCAAACCTCCTGAGTCAAAAATTAATGTATATTTGTTCAATCAGGTCAGATTTTCTCAGTACAGCATACACCATTTTCATTGAGATTACCTCATTTTTTCTGAATTTTTTTTTTAATAAACTTTCTCTATCTAATAATGCATTATTACTGTTATATCATATAAACAGGAATACACGTATGTAAACTATAATTCTTTTAATAAACAAAAAATAAAAGAATGCAACATAATAAAGAAAATAATTAGAATTTCGAAGAACAGACGCCCTTGACGATTTTCGTTTGTGCCTGTCATCTGGTGCATCACGCTTCAAACACCAACAGTAGTCAGCAAGCATGTTTCCGTTCCATTTACACTAGTACCTGGATTCCATTTTTTTTATGTCCTGGTGGAATCTTTGCCCCTGTTCTTTACTGTAATCCCCGCAGTTGTCGGGAAAATAATCCAGATGGGACTGTAAAAAGTGTATCTTTATAGACATTCGAGCTCCCAAATGTTTGAGACTTGTTAAGAGCTGATTGACCAGGGCAACATATTCTTCTGGGCTTCTTTTATTGCCTAGAAAATTGTTAACTAGAGCTTGGAAAGCTTTCCAGGCATCTTTTTCTATGTCCTTCATTGATGCATCAAATTGCTGATCAAGTTCCTGATTTGAAGTCCAGCAAAAATTCCCCCATGGAGCTTAGTGTCACTGATTTGTGGAAATTTTTGAAGAAGAAATTTAAAAGCTTGGCCTACTTTATTAAGGGTTTTGACATATTTTTTCATTATGCCAAGCTTTATATGCAGTGGAGGGAGGAGTATTTTTTGAGGAGGCACTAAAGGTTCAGCTATCACATTGTTTGATCTAATTCTAAATGCTTCTCATAGTGCATACTGTCTGCACGACTGTCCCATAAACATAGGAAACAGGGATGCTTCGTGTAGCCTGTTTGCGTCCCAAGCGTAAGAGACACTACCTGAAAAAAAATTTAGCACGGTATGTAAATTCAGTGTAATATTTCTAAAAACAAATTCAAAGTAATATTTCTTAAAACAATAAGAATATAAATATGTACTGAAAAATCCTGTATGCCGATGCATTAAATCATCGTATTGGAACTAATTGGATATATGTACATCTTATTTGAAGTTTATTGAGTTGTGTTGTATACCTTATCAATTAGGATAAGTTCCCCAATTAACCCAATAGGATGCATTAACCTATAGGGACACACTTCAACAAAAAATATAACTCAAAAATGACTCATGATTTCCAGATTTGCATTCTTGTAAAATGTAAGTTGACCAAAAGGTGTATACAAGTATTAACAATTAAAAATGAAAATGTCAATATCAAAAAGCTTAGAAATGCCAAGTGTAAAATTATCTCACCTTTAAGTCAGCACATATCCTCCACTTATAGCTAGAGTAATTTATTGCATCCAGCATTTTTTTCATATTTTCATAACTTTCAGTAAGTTGGATTGAATGGCCTATAGGAACGGAAGCTATCTTGTTACCAATATTCAGTAACACAGCTTTTAAACTTCTACTGGAGGAATCTATGAACAGTCTCCATTCTAATGGGTTGTAGGGAATTCCAAGGGCCTCAACAAGTCCTTTAATATTGGCGCAGTATACTAAAGAGCTGGAAGAATGCTGTAAAAAAATAGCTTCGAAACTCTTGTTCTCTATTTCTGTACCCCCCTAAATGTTGTTTCTTAAGCGAGAAGATTACTTTCACGAAGTCGAGAGCCAAGAAGTTGTGTATTCGCCTTTGAAACCCCCAGATCCCTGGTCAGGTCATTTAACTGAACTTGAGTGAATGGTCTTGCGACCATATCATGTATGGAAACCTGATAAGACTCAGATGTGTCATAATCTTGGTCAACTTCCATATTAATCTCTTCATGTACCTCTATATGTCCAAGGGGAGAAGGTATAGGAATTCCTGGGCCATGGGGCAGGGGTTTGATGGCAGAAGGAACATCCGGATATGCCACACTATGTTTATTCTTCTTATTTATACCTGTGGAAAATATAATTGCATATTACATTAAGGAATTAATTTGGAGTTGCAGATAGTACATAAATGCTTAGTAAAAGATATGTTCATGCTGAAGTGAACTATGTTAGTTTTTAATTTTATGCTAAGTCTTTGCATATTAATGACATTTTCAGGAGGCAGTATAATACAGAAAGCTTAAATACTTGATACAATGCTCATCTTTAAGATTGGTCATACAAAAATAGCAGTCCGTAGTGTGGTCCTTGCCATCTCTCCACACCATGGGAACACCAAAAGAGAGGGACTTCTGTTCGCCCTGACTCCAGCGTCTTAAACCTATGTAGCATCCCTTGCAGCAGATATGTGGTGCAAAACTTTTATCTTGATCTCTTAGCCTTACTCCAAAATATGCATGATACAAAGATTTAATTACAGGAGGGATTGTACTTTGCTGCTCGGGAAAAGTCACTTTGCCACAAACATAGCAAAATCTGTCGGAGCTATTCTTACATTTTCTGTTCATTTTTAACTCAACCACTATTATTATTATTATTATTATTATTATTATAATGCTAAGCAATTTTTAACCTGCAAAATATAAACCTATTTGCATAATTACTTAAAATGTACACAAAATTTACTGCGAATAGAGCAGTGCAAAAACTATTGAAATTTGATGTAATATAGGAGATGTATAAACTATAAAATTATTATCACCCCCTGTATCGCAAAAACTGGAGGTGATAGAGAAAAACGGATGACAGATTCGGATTTAGGAGGTTAATTTTATTAAGAAACACTATAGAAAACCTAAGGTACATTTTTGACGCAGACCAGTGTAATATTTTGTGCTGGGTAAAAGATGCTACATATATGTATCTGTATAATTGTCATAAATAACATTTATTCATATTTGAGTCAAATATTATTTGGGGGCGGGCACAAGGGCTACATACGTATGCCAATAATATTTTGCCCTGGGTAAAAGATGTTACATATATGTATCCGTATAATTGTCATAAATAACATTATTCATATTTGAGTCAAATATTATTTGGGGGTGGGTATAAAGGCTATATGTGTATGTCAATAATATTTTGCGCTGTGTAAAAGATGCAACATGTATAATTGTCATAAATAACATTATTCATATTTGAATCAAATACTATTTGGGGAGGGTGGGCAGAAAGGCTATGTCAATACTGAAACTGCTGTGTTCTGGCCATTCACATTTTTATCAAATATGAATAGTTATATGAACTGAGTGTGAGATGCTGAAAAAACTTATACTACGAGGGGCGGTCAATAAGTTGGGAATTCGGATATAAAGAAAACGAGATATGAGGAAAAGTGTTTTATTATTTTTCAATATAACTACCCTCGACTTCAAAGCACTTGCGCCACTTGTCCCTGAGGCTTCGAATTCCCGACAACCAGAAATCTCCAGACTGCTGTTCAATCCACTCCTGGACGGCGAACTGGACATCTTCATCGTCCCCAAACCGGCGTCCACGCGGTGCAGCCTTGAGCTGGCCAGATCTGGACTGTAGGGAAGATGATTGAGCTCCTCGAATCCGCACTCGAGTAGGGCAGCTTGTGCAACTCTGGCCTTGTGGACTTTGACGACGTGGAAGTCGATCATGGGGCGTGAGGTTTCTAGGGACCCAACGGGCAGAGACCTTGGTCATGGCCAAACTGTCGTGGATGATGTTGATAACACTTCCATGTGATATTCCAAGTTCTCGCTCGATTTCTTCGACCTTTACCCGTCGATTTTCAAGGATCATCCTCTCCTCACGGGCCACATTGTCCTCGTTGGTCACCTCTGACGGGTGTCCTGGACGGGGGTCATCTTCAAGGGACTCACGACCATGGTGGAACTCCCTATTCCAGCGAGCAATGGTTGTATACACAAGGGGCGGTGTCAGTGTACACTACAACCATGCGTTCATGGATCTCTTTTGCATTTTTGCCTTCCTTCGTCAAAAATTTGATCACTGCGCGGTGCTCAACCTTCTCCATTGTCGAAAAGTTTGTGACTGACGATCTGCGATCAGCTACTGCTTCTTAAATAGACGAGGCAGGAGCGTGTGGCTGCAGGTCCTGACTTGTCATAACTTGTCCTAACACCCCCACAAACAGCTATCCCCCTTCCTCTGTTTTGCCGTCCCGATTCGCAAAACTTATTGACCGCTCCTTGAAGAGTGATAAATAACTTATTTTTTTTTACTTTATAAACATGCTATTGGATAGGACACGAAGGCTATTCGAAATACTGAAACCGCTCTGAACTGACCATTTACTTTATATCCAATATTATAGTGATATGAGCTAAGTTTGAAATGCCATACATATCTGTATTATAGCTATAAATTCCCTTATTCATAATGAATGCAATAACGAGTCAAGAGTAGGGAAAGGCTATGTTATACAGAAACCGCTTTGTTCTAACCAATCTTTTATTTCCATCCATGTGAATAGTGCTATGAACTGGGTTTTATATGCCATAAATACTTGCATTATAGCCATAAATAACACTATTCATAATGAAGGTAAATGCGATTGTAGAGAGGGCAAAAGCGATGCCATGCTGAGACCCAGATGTTTTGACCAATCACATTTTATTCGATATGAATAGTTATATGAGCTGAGAATGAGATGCCATAAGTATCATCATCATAGCTATAAATAATGCTATTCATATTTGATGCAAATACTATTGTCTCTGTTTTGACAATCAAATTTGTATCCTATATAAATAGTGATATAAGCTGAGATCTAGATGCCATAAATATCTGTATTAAAGCGATAAATAACACTATTCATAAGGAAGACAAAGACGATTGTAGAAGAGGCAAAAGCTATACTATAATAAAACCGCATGTTCTGACCATGGTATCTCACATCTAGCCCCAAATATTATAGGATGGAAGATAGACGTCAATTTGTTGTTGTTGTTTTGTTTATTGAATTTTGGGGGGTGTTGTGTTTGTAAACAATTTTAATCCTCGAATCGTACCATATGGTCTTTCTCAGCGAAGACCTATACAGTTTAACGATGGAGCCGAACCATGGGTCGCTACTAAACAGCCACCGCAAAGGGGCCCCGAATCGCAACTCCTTCCGGCGACTAACCATCTCCAGTGTAGCTTAACCTCATTAACACGGGGTCGTTTAAACCCAGTTAGAATAAGGGATAAAGAAGCACATTTGGGAGAGTTGTGCCTCTTCTCATTACTTGCCCATACCACACAAGTAGCACACGCCACACATTTTCACTTTCCCTAACACACCATTCTCGAAACTCCTTTTACAATTTTCTGCCGATATGCCCATGTTGGTTATCACGTTGTTGTTTTAAATAAAAAGATGCTCCTCCTTTTCCGGGAAAGCGTTCGTCGATGATCCGTGTTCAAGGACCGCTTCCTTCGTCAATGGGGGCGGGATCGTCATAACTTTTAATTGTGATCATCACCCACCATTCAGAAGGAGGGATTCTTTGGTGGGTGGGGAGGGTCATTTGTCACCAGAGATGGGGGATCTTCGGGGGTATGTGGGGTGCGGGGTGGTTATTAACTACTTATTGCGTCCTTGTGCCAAGTAACGTGATGAAAAATGTGATTAGATGGTAATAAACAAATATGGTCAGCCATATCAAGGCAGGATTGACCTTGGTCCTTATGTTTCATGCATAAATTAGCAACATGTACATTGTACATATTAATGATATACACTCGTATGTATATATAAATGGAGCTAAATAAGCACTAAATACATGATTGGGAAGCAGTTGCATTAGTTACATACTTATTTTCTATATACTCCAAATTTTCACCTTAGATTAGTTTCCCTCCCCATTAATCTATAATTAATAGCAAAAATATAAATACAGTTATATATAACAAAAATATGGGATAATAATATCAAAACGATAAGGTAAAACGTTATTCAATACCCTATACAGACATGGTTCTAATACTTTGTGGAGTAGCTTTGTTCGCAATGACAGCGTTTAGTCACTTCTTATAAGAAGCTTTAGTTTTAAATCCGCCTTTGACGGTATTTTGTACGAATCTTCCTACAAGATCCTTTGTTCAGTTCTTTCACGTTACTGGTTTGACGAGGATCTGATTACGGATCTTTAACTTCATTTTCGATTCGATCTGGTTTGGAAATGGGGAGAGCGAGTGACACTTTTAATATGTTCACTTTATTATTTTTTATTATTTTAAAGACATTTGTAGGTGTCTTTGGCGGAGTGTTTCGGTCCGTTGTCGTACTGAAATGCTCAGCTGTTCCTTATTTTAAGGGGATTGGCTGAATGGATGAGGTTTTTGACTTATATTAAGCCATCTGAAAAGTTCTTTTCGCTTTGAAAAAATAAAAAGTAATATCTCAAGCTAAATTTAATCAAATGTATATATAATTACCATTTTTCACTACAACTTCTTCCCATTTTAATAGTTTGGAAAACGAAGCAAACTTCTTTGAAAACCAGAATTTCTATACAAAATATTTTGAGCAAACAACGCCTCTCTCTCTACTGGGCGACATATGAGGATTAGGCTAGCCTATGTAGCCTATACTAGGACGAGGCTATCCTAATTGGGCTATTTACTAGGACTAGGCTAGCCTATTAGCAGAAATAGACCACTAAATTTCTAAAAGAACAAAGAGATTATCACTTGTTAAACAGAGTAGTGAGAGCCTAACTTGGCTAACCTTGTTCTCATTTGTCGCTCATTAGAGAGCGAGAGAGCTACAAGGAGCTACAATGATAAAAAGTACCCTAGAAGACCTTACTGTCCATTCAGAGAGGGTACCCATGGAGAAGCAATCGAGCAGGCACAGTTCTGCTCAACGGCTTACGTGCCCAAACGGCCACTTTTCAAGACTTTGTCCAGTCTTGACTTAAACTGATCAACAGAATTGCTGTTGACAACTTCTACTGGAAGTGCGTTCTAGCTACCACAGATGCTAAATGTGAAAAATTTCCCACACAGATCGTGGTGGTAACGCTTCAGCTCAAGTTTGTAGCCGTGATTTCTAGTTCTGCCTTCACTAATTTGGAAGACATCAGTGTAGTCTACATTGTCGAAGACTTGAAGTATTTTAAACCCTTCGATAAGCTGACCACGCAGTCTCTGGGTGGTCTTGACTAGTCGATCAGCAAAACACCTAAGGTTCCTCTTACGAGGAGTTACAAGGAAAGTAATTACCCTAGGAGACCTTACGGTCCATTCAAAGAGGGTACCTTTGGACTTGCAATTGAGCGGGCACATGGCTGCTCAATTGTTTTGCGTCCCTAAACGGCCACTTTTCAAGACATTGTCTAGTCTTGACTTGAACTGGTCAACAGATTCACTGTTGACAACTTCCACTGGAAGTGCGTTCCACATACCGCAGATACTGTAAGTGAAAAAATGTCCACACAGATTGCGGTTGTAACGCTTCAGTTCAAGTTTGAAGCCGTGATTGCGCGTTCTTAAAGAACTTCAGCGTGACTTAGAAATGCGTGGAGTTACAGTGAGTAAAGACACAATTAGTCGATCGCTTCATAGCATGGGCATCTACTCACGGTGTCCAAGGAAAACCCCACTTCTTACAAGAAAACAGGTTCGTGATCGGTTGAATTTTACAAAAGAGTTTGTTGGTAAACCTGCAGAGTTTTGGGACAACGTACTTTGGTCGGATGAGAAAGATAGAACTGTTCGGCCGTAATGGAGCTCCGAGGGTATGGCGAAAAAAAGGTACCGAATACGCACCCAGGAACACTACCCCAACAGTAAAATATGGAGGTGGCTCAATCATGCTCTAGGGTTGTTTTAGTGCCGCAGGTGTTGGAAATATCGAAAGCATAGAAGGAAGGATGAATGGAGAACATTATAGAAGAATCTTGAAGAAATATTTACGTCCAAGTGTGCATTCTCTTAAATTGAAACAGGATTGGATCTTTCAACAAGACAATGATCCAAAGCATACAGCAAAACTGACACAAAATTGGGTTTCGATCAAATGGTGTAAATCTTCTAAAATGGCCTAGTCAATCCCCAGATCTGAACCCTATCGAAAATCTATGGAAGGAACTGAAGCTCGGAATCCAAAAAAGAAAACCAACAAACATGTCTGAACTGAAAAAATATGCATTGAGGAATGGAGTAATATTAACACAAACACTTATAAGAAGTACTTAGGAGACTACTCTAAGCGGCTACAACCTGCTATTAGCAACAGTGGTTATGCTACTAAATATTAAAAAATGATTTGATATATGTGTTGTAAACTTTTGCGTTACTAATTAATTGTATTTCTTCGATAAAAAACTATATTGATGTTTTTGTATGGTCCAGATGATTTAATTTATTGTTTGAATACATACCCTGTCAGTAATAAAAGTTTCATTTACCTATCGTGCTTACAAATACATAAACGTCTGTTTTTCATAGTGTGTTGTAAACTTTTGCGGGGCACTGTATATATATTTATAATGTATATCTCTCATGAGCGCGAGAGAATGATGAAATAAATCTAACATACGCAAGAGAGAGAAAACGGAATAATTTTTTCTTCGGAAATATTTATTTCCTACTTCGAAAAATCCGTGCTGGGCTAGGATTCGAACCAGCCACACTGAAACAGCGAGCAACCGCTTTGATCTCAATTAAAGTGAGCCTTTAACCACTCGCGCTCATGAGAGATATACATTGTGTATTCGCCGGGTGTTTAACTTAATTTCTCCTTTGTCCTTTGAATTCCCAATTAATTTTTCTCTTTTACAGTCCCGATCGACCTTGAGAAGCGTGCCTTAAAAGCTTGTCTATTCGGCGGATTTTTGTCCTCTGCATAGCCGAGTGGTTAAAAGGCTCACTTTAATTGAGATCAAAGCGGTTGCTCGCTGCTTCAGTGTGCTTGGTTAGAATCCCACCCCAGCACGGACTTTTCGAAGTAGGAAATAAATATTTCCGAAGAAAAAAATTATAATGTGGGATCGGCAATTTATTGCCTTTGGCAACTCTTAATTCCGCGCATACGTTTTGTCTGGCGTTGTGCATCGTCTGTGAAAGAAGCCATACCATGACTGAATTTAATCTTCCAAAATTTTAGGAAAGGCAAGCAAGCATTGCTAGTTGGGATTCACTTCCTGTAGCATGGCTAAGAAAGAGACCAATAGTAAAATAAGTTAAGATAATAAAATAGATCTATGTAGATAAAAGGGGAAAATATACTTAAATCAATAACACTATCAAAAGAAAACTCAGAATGGGCGCATAATATATAATACAAATCTAGTAAAGAATACCATCGAAATAAATTCACTTAAACACATAAAACAACATTTAAAAATTGGCAGGTCTTAGGTAACAACACAACCCTAACATGTCTAAAGGTTATATGTAAATTTTAAAAAATAATTAAACAGCTGCATTTTTCTGTATCGTTTTTTTATGGAGTTAAGACAAACATGAGCAGAAAATTTAATGTGAATATATGGAATCTCAATGTCATATGAGAGGAAAATGTGAAATATTATAATTGGATTTACTATTTTACTTTCGAGATGTTATTTAAAGATCCTTTATTAGTACGAATACATATAGTTTCCACCTAAATATATAAACAAATCATATAATAAAAATATAACAAGTTTAAAAATCTTATATGAAGTAATTGGAATAAATACAATGCAGATAAATTATCTGAAACATAAATTTAAATAATATCTGCTCAAGTGTTACTGGATACAGGAACCCTTCTTCTGAACCTTTGAACAGTGTGTGTTTTCTACTGATGAAACCAAAGTTTGGATGCAATCAGAAGAAACATTCTTTGACATATCCTGGATGGCTTACTAAGGATCATCTTTGCTGTTAAATTGCCTGACCTCTGCGTAAACGTCTCTCTTCCAGATGTTCCACGTTTTCTATAAGATTTGGTCGCAACTGTTGGGAGGCCAGTCCATTCTTTCGACTCTGAAATTCCTAGAGATCTTGGCGGCATGACTATATAAAAGTATTACTCTTCATGAAGACAAGTAACTTCCTCATTCTCACTGGCTGTCTCTTGAACCAAGGTGGGAATTTTTTTTTCTCCTGGAACTTACAGTACAATTTTCAATCTATTTTGACGTCATCATCTACTTTAGTTTGCCTACAATAATTGTAGCCTAAATCATTAATCCCCTCCTCTTTGTTGTCAATTAGTGAACTGCTTCTCCTGCGTCCAGTGACGACTAATCATCTTGCCTAATTATTC
This sequence comes from Ceratothoa steindachneri, assembly GCA_963969495.1. Lineage (NCBI taxonomy): Eukaryota > Metazoa > Arthropoda > Malacostraca > Isopoda > Cymothoidae > Ceratothoa > Ceratothoa steindachneri. The sequence goes on from OZ018323.1 coordinate 27,974,808, forward strand.
GGCACATCGAATGACTTTGATTGTTATATTAAGATAGCATTACTAATGTTTTCATGTATGGGCCAATAAAACACGTTTTTCTCAGTATTTTGTGGTTAGTAACGGCCGTTTGCTCTTATTCATTAGCGATAAAAAATTTCTTGAGAGCCCTAAACCTTTTTTCTCTCGAGACGGAAAAGGCCCCAGTAGCTTGAAAAAGGATATTCTACTAGCATAAGGCTTTTAAACACTTCTCATTGGATTTGAGAAATATCTCTAGGAGATCAAGCTCGAAAATCTGGTTGAATCCTTTTTCTTCTTGGTTTAATGCCATTCTCTTCAATTTTCTTAATAATACTTAATAATACTCCAAATCTTTTAAAATTTAAACAGATTTTCCGTTACCTAATTCTTTAACGAGATAATTCTTCTTTTATAGGTAAAGTTCCTTTTTCCCGGTCACTTTATCAGAAAATGCTTCTTGCGGATGTCTGAACCGTTGTTGTAATCGAATTTCCTAAAATCGATTATAACTATATAGTACCAGAAATAAAGTCAATGAATATGTACTAAATTGTTCTTATTAGATTCCTAAGCGTATACCAAATAACAAAAAAAATCAAAAACCTCTTTGGAAAACGATGAGACGCTGAAGAGCTATTGTACATAATCTCCCGGCATACTATAAAGGACCAACAGAGGATAGAATAACAGAGAAAGAGTTGTCGGGCACTTCAAGGCAATAAATGCAATTAAGAACTTAATGGTCACAATGGAAGAGAGAAGATTGTACCCCATTTTTTTAACCTGGTACTTACTGAACTATATGTCTTTAGATGCATTTGCCATCATCTTACCTTTTTTTATAAAGAAAAGAAACTTGCACAATCCATCGAGGGCATTTTATTCCCTTGGGTAAAAATGAGCTTTTTCAAGAGTTCCTTGAGAAACCGAAGAGTCATTTCTGTCATCGTCGTTAATTGACCCTTCCCCCGCTCACGCGCGCACGCAAATAAATAAATATAATAATAAATAAATATAGACTTTAATTTCTAAATTTTTGTATATTTTTTTAATATTTTCAGGAAATATTTTTCAATCTTTCATTTTTTCAAAAAGTGAAGTTGATAAATTGACTTAATCTTGCAATAATTTATTTTATTTTAATCTTCAACATTGTACCTAAAGATTAATGAGCATAATATATGCAATGTACACATTTCTAGTCAATAGCTAATGATGGTCAGCCAATAGTCCCTTTCATCCAGTGCCCGAAAATTATTAGCATTTATTGAGGTCGTAACTTGTAATCTTTTTTGTTTTGCGTTCCTTTGGTTGTGGTAATCATTGACGATGACCAATGGGGTAATCAATATGGCTAGTCAATTGAGTAGTCAATGGGTATTTGATAATCCCTTTCATCCACTACCCCACAGTATTAGCCGTTTTTTAGGCTCGAGTTTATTTTGATATTTTGTGCTTTTCATAGAGGTAGGCAATAGTTCAAACTACCATATGCACCAAAAGTACGAGTACAAATTTAAGTTCTAAGTTCTTACTCACTATTATTTTATGTGCTTTGTTCTCTGTACTTTTGGTTTGGGTCTTTATTGTGTGGGGAAGGGAACTGCCAATGTGATGTCATAGTTACTGTCGTAGAATGAGGCAGTTATCCCCTATTTCTGTATTCCTTCGTTTGTTCGGGAAAGGACTACCACAGCCCACAATAATAATTGGAATTGAATTTCGTTGAGTCCGCAGGTTTTGGGGTTATTCGAATACATTAAACATGGTTGGCCGGGATTGGTCTTATTTACTTAGGCTTTGGGGGTTGGAGGACTTAAACAAGAATGGCAAAAATAATCTTTAATTACACAACAAAACATATAATACGAATAATGACACTCTCTAGTTATTAATTAATTGAGCAATGGGAAAATTATCAATAATTACCAATAATTACTCATGGCACAAGGGCTCAATACTCCGAGTAACAACAACAACAAGGAGTAACAACAAGGAAAGAAGGTACCCTAGGAGACCTTACGGTCCATTCAAAGAGGGTACCATTGGACTTGCAATCGAGCGGGCACAAGGCTGCTCAATTGTTTTGCGTCCCTAAACGGCCACTTTTCAAGACCTTGTCTAGTCTTGACTTGAACTGGTCAACAGATTCACTGTTGACAACTTCCACTGGAAGTGCGTTCCACTTACCGCAGATACTGTAGGGGGAAAAATTTCCACACAGATTGCGGTTGTAACGCTTCAGTTCAAGTTTGAAGCCGTGATTGCGCGTTCTGTTCTCACTCAGTGTGAAAATATCCCGGTAGTCAACATTGTCGAACCCTCGAAGTATTTTGAAAACTTCGATGAGCTGACCACGCAGTCTACGGGTTTCCAGCGAGAACAGATCTAATTCCCTTAGTCTATCCTCATAACTTTTATGTCGGATAGAGGGAATCAGCTTGGTTGCCCTGGCTTGTACGCGTTCCAATCTCGCGATGTCCTTTCGCAATGAAGGACTCCAAAATTGTACGGCATACTCCAGGTGCGGTCGGACAAGTGAGTTGTACAGGCACAGTACAATCTCCTGGTTCCGATAACCAAACTGGCGCTTAATATAGCCTAGCATCCTTTGGGCCTTTTTCTCCGCCTCAATGCACTGTTTCGAGAACTTGAGGTCACTAGTGATAGTAACACCCAAGTCCTTCTCAGTGTCGGTGGATTCAATAGCAGTGCCCTTAAGGATATACTGAGATTGGGGGTTTCTGTGGCCGGTATGCATCACTTTGCATTTGCCCACGTTAAAAGGCATTTGCCACGTGTCCGACCACTCCCAAATCTTCCCAAGATCTTCCTGCAGGCGGGCAGTATTTCCATCCTTTGCAACGTTCATACCAAGCTTGGTATCGTCGGCAAATTTGGAAATCTTGGCAACCATGTCACCGTCCATGTCGTTGACGTAGATGATGAATAGTAGTGGTCCCAGTACAGAACCTTGAGGCACCCCGCTAGTAACGGGCACCCACTCAGAAGACTGTCCATTTACCACCACCCGTTGCCGTCTGCCACTTAGCCAGTTCTCGATCCAGCCGGCTACCTTTCCGTCTATGCCAAACGCTCGCACTTTCCGGAGAAGGCGGCGGTGTGGTACCTTATCAAAGGCTTTCTGAAAGTCTAGGTAGACCACATCCACCGCCTTGTCCCGATCGTGCTCACTGAAAACGAAGTGGAAGAGTTCCACAAGGTTCGTCAGGCATGACCGTTGCCTTCGGAAGCCGTGCTGGGAACTCCTCAGTAGCATGTTTGACTCTAAATGCGACGTCATTTTGTCCACCATCATACTTTCCATGATTTTACCAACTATCGAAGTCAGACTGATAGGTCGGTAGTTCGACGGTTGGTCACGGTCTCCTTTCTTGAAGATAGGAGTCACCTCCGCCTCACGCCAGTCTCTAGGAACGCATTTGGTCCGGATTGACATGTTAAAGATAGCGCACAGATGTCGTGATACTTCATCGCACACTTCTTTCAACACTTTAGGTAGAAACCCGTCCGGTCCAGGGGACTTATTCGTCTTTAGGTCAGCGATCTTTTTCTTTATTTCTCCTTCGGTGAAGTCCATTGCCTCCAGCTTTTCCCCCGAGTAGGAATCCGTCGGCTGGGGAATGGGACCATACTCTTCAGTAAACACTGAAGAGAAGTAGTCGTTGAGGAGGTTAGCATTTTCTGCATCTGAATGCTTTAATGTCCCCTCCTCATTCCTCAAAGGGCCAATCATTCGACGGATTGGTTTACGGCTGTTCACATATCAAAAAAACTCCTTGGGATTCTCTTTACAGAGTCTCGCCACTCGGAGTTCTTCAGGCCGCTTAGCTGCCCTTATGCTGGACTTCACTCTCCTGGCTAGCCTCCGGTATTCGTCAAAGTCACCGGAGATCTTCGATTGCCGGTACAAATTTCTCTTCTCCCTAAGCAGTTGCCTGATTTCTCGATCAAACCACTTTGGTTGAACAGAAGACCGACGGGGGCATTTCAGAGGGATAAAACGCGATTGAAGACTCATGAATGTGGTTTTGAAACTGTTCCAAGAGTCTTCAACAACATCGCACACTTCTAGCCTCGCGTCAGTCAGTCCAGCACGAAGACCTGCAAAGTCTGCTCTTCTCAAATCGAGTTTCCTCGATTTACTAGTTGCAGGCCCTACCTTCGGGACTTTGACTACAAATCTAATTAGTCGGTGGTCACTGCCACCGAGCTCTTCGCCAAAAGAGAGGTCCTCAACGATGTCATCCTCAGAGGTGAAAACCAAGTCGAGGATATTGTCTCCTCTCGTTGGCTCTCTCACCCATTGAGTGAGGAACTCGTTGTTCGTGAACTCCAGGAGTAGTGCGTTCTCGCCACAGGGTTCTCTGGTTTCCCAGTCAACTTGTGTGTTGAAATCACCCATGACGATACACACTCTGTCTTCGACAAGTTCTCCTAGTAGCTGGTACAGATCTCTGTCCTTTTCAACGAGTTGGGCAGGAGGTCTATAAATCACCAGGGTCCTGTATTTAGCAGGACCTATCTCTAGGTCAACACCTAGTAGTTCATGGTCGGATACGATGTTGCAATCCATCGAGTTGAGAGTATCCTTGACATAGAACATCACACCGCCACCCTCTCTGTCTGGCCTATCTTTCAAGAAGAGCTGGTAACCGGGAATCGTGAATTCGCCCTTAAAGTCTCGGTTTAAGGTTTTTATCCACGATTCTGTTATGGCTACCATTTCGGGTTCTTCCGTCGCTACGAGGCCACGGAGCTCAGGAAACTTGTTCCTGATTGACCTCGCATTGAACAGAAGAACTTTCAGGGAGTCCCCGACTGTAGGACTCCCTACGCTCTTCCGTTTCCCGGCTTGTTTGTTGGCGAGGCACCCCTTTTTGCGACCTCTGAGAAGGTCGTTCCTGGAGTGACACGGGCATACTCGCGTACGTCCGCCCTCACTCTGGGCCGGATACTCCTTTCGGTCCTCTCTACGACATCCTGGATCATGTTCGACAGAAAGGCCTTTCCTTTAAAGGAAAGATGTACCCCATCCCTTTGGTAGAGATCATTTCTACCATAAAAGGTGCGGTACGGGTCCACAAAAAAAGACCCCCTCTGCCGTACACAAATCTGCCAGGCGCCGGTTTAAAGACGCATTCATCGAGTGAGCGGGCGGGTTGGACCTCTCCTCGGGAGCATCCAGACTACCACGCACTTGCGGGTTTTCAGCCCACAGTCGTCCACGGCACCCATGACCGTGTGGAGGATTTCATCTGTAGGGCCTACCCTACCTCCTCTCAGGTAGAGGTCGTTTCCACTGACCATCAGAGCAACGACTGAGCTTTCAGAAATCTGTGATTTCTCAGCCTCTACTCTGATGTGGTGGTTACCACATCCTGGCAGGCAGCTGACCTTAACGCTTGTGCGAAGGCGGGCAGCTAGCAGGGGCTGCAGGTCCCGTGCCTGGGAATCGCCCACAAGGATGACCCTAGCACATTTGCCTGCTGAGCTCGGATTCTTTTTTTTCTGAGGCAAGCTCTCCGATTCCTCTCTCTTCCCCATCATGGTCTTTTCAGGCTTTTCTTTTTTCTTCTTCCTCTTCTTCTTCTTCTTCTTCTCTATCATCTTTTCCCCCTTGTCATCCTTTTCATTAACTTCTTCTACCTTTTCTTCTTCTATTTCTCTCTCTTCCTCTTTCTTCTTTCCCTTTTTCGTCTTTTTTTTGTTTTTTCCTTTTGGTGTCGCTGCCACATTCGGGCACGGGCTCTCTGCAGAGGTGGTGTTTGCCACAGGACTCGAGAGATCGTTTAATTTCTCTTCGAGCCTGCGGATCTGGTGGGAGTGCTCCTCCTTGAGCCTCTCGATTTTCTGTTCGAGGTCTGTAGTTCTTTCCCTGTAGTAGGCGACTACTTCCTCCACTTCCTTCTTTAAAATGCAAGTGGTGCATACACTGTCTGGGTGGCATTTCGCATAGCAGCCTTCCGGGAAGTCAACGTACCACTTGTCCTTGTTACATGTGGCACACGTGAACTTTAGCGCTGCTGGACCTTTCTTTCCTGCCATTTTGAACACTCTATTTCTTAAGCTTGTGACCAATTAATATATAAAAAGGGGTTGGTGAGTTCTCCCCACGTGAGTCGCTCCCGCTTATTGATCGGAGTCGTTTCGGAGTCTTCCAGAAGGCACGCTACATGTGCTGCTGTTCGTCCGACCAAGTCGTCAAGCCTCGGCGAGCCGTGGCTCCCAACCAAGCAGCACAGACGGTCCCCGAAGGGGCCATCGATTTCTCACCAGGTGAACAACAACGAAGCACACCCCTTACTAAACTCCTACTAGTTCCCTCCACAACGGCCAGGATCTCGGAGTAGCGTTCAATGGATATCCCGCCACACCAAGGAACTCGACCCAAGGCTTTTTATTGGCCTGGCAACCAACCTGGGAACAAAGGGCCGTCACCTCGGACCGATGCTACCAGAGGCACCCGTCAACGGGCACTGGGAACGGTCAATAATTACGCGCCAGGGAAGGGGTTAACGGGGCACTACCCTCATCCCATTCATCGTGCCCCAACGTCTAGGACCCCTCTAGTCCTAGACTCTCGCAACCAGTGAGCGTCGATTGGCGTTGTTTATAGAGGTTCCAAAGCCTCTCTTCTGACGCGTGAGGTAGCTGCCAGGTCCTTATATGTAGATAGAGGGAAAAAAGGGAAAGAGTGACATGATAGGAGTAGGCTTTTTTTGTTGTTTTTTTCTTTTTGTATAAGTGGGAAGTAAGATAAAAGTAAAAAAAGAGAAGGATAGAGTAGGATTAAAGAAGAAACTACGAATGGAATCCGAGCCTTAGGGGAGCAATAATTCATTAGTTATCCGAGATGACTCGGGAGGAGACTACGTGACGAGTTTTAGTCGGAGGGCGTCGCACCGCCTCGACGAGGAAAGGAAAGGTGTAAATATCTTACTATTTTTTTTTGGAGGGGGGGTACCACAAATAGACGCTCAAAAGGGGAAGATTCTCCAAGTAGAAGCTTAAAAGGGGAAGATTCTCTCGTAGACGCTCGAGGGAAAAAACTCCTGTGGGGCTAAGACTGTGAGCTTCTTCTGGACGGGTCCTTCGATCCTGACACCGTCGTTCCAAATAAGATCCTAGCTGCGGGCCGGTAGGACACCGTGTTCTATCGCTCGAGGATATGCGCTGTCAGTGGATGATTCTCAAGACGTATTAAAAGAGGCCGCTGAATACCTTCTGTATTTTCTGAGCTTGGCTCCCTCGTGAGCAACGTAGAGACAGCTCACTTCGGGAGTTTTCCTTTGGCGGATCCTGAAGGAATACTTCCACGATTTATTTTGTGACGGGGAATATATAGGCGTTCGCCGGAACTCTTATATTTACTAACGGAGGCAATTACGCCCTGCCTCACCGCCTCGGCGTTTATAGTTCGGCGGCGGGGGTTTGATGGTCCAACTGAACCGACGAAATTCTCGGCTAATCTCGCCAGAAGTTTTCCAGCGGGCGTAGGGCATTGCTCTTCCAGGTAACTCTCATCTCACACGACTCCTTTAAACAGAATCATACTCGATCTCTCTTTCTTTGACACACTTTCCTCCTCAAGATGGAATTCACGAGGGAAGTTACATCACAACTAATAGTAATTAAAGGTGTACACCGAGTACACACCCGCAAGTCATGTCAATTACAAACAAAAGGAAATATATATATACAATGGTTTTATAATAATTATACTGGGGATTTTGAGAAACATGTTCACCCGTTACTACGATACAAGGGTAATAAATAATTCAACCAGGGTATAGCTACGACTACATATAAGCACATTCACAAAGAAAAAAATTCATAGTACCTAAAACTAAAGTGTATGGTAGACATGGCCAAGGTAAATTTTTCAACAACTTAAAAATTTAAAAAGATATAAATTCAGCAGAAGCACATCGGGACTCGGTTACGCCAGATATGGGCGTATATTTTCTAATAAGGGTCCTAACAAGGACCGAGAGTTAGTTATACCTATGTACATGAAATAATCACACAATAATTAAGGTAGGCCTAAGTTTCATTGGGGCTAAAATCAACGGGGTTGCGACTTAGGCTATCCGCTCTACAATTCTATAAACCTTTTAGATATGAAATTTTGAATTGAAATTTCTGCAAAAATATGCTCCAATGCATCAGTCTACCGTTATTATTTTTTTATGTTTTTCAATTACGCCAGCGACTTGTGATCTGTTTCAATGGTAAACTCTGCATAATAAATAAGTCTTAAATTTTTGGATTCCCAATACAATAGCGAGGGCTTCGCGCTCGATTACAGCATAATTCCTCTCACGCGGTAACAGCTTTCGTCTAGCATATGCAATGCAGAAACACTCGTCATTAGGTCCGTATTGGGTTAACACACAATCTATCCTGTCGTTGCTAGCATGTGTCCTGATTCCAAAAGGCTCGGCTGGATTAGGTAACCGCAGGATAGGGGCAGACGCGAGTTTAGCTTTGAGTTGATTAAAGCTGGCAACTGAAGACGGGCTCCAGGCGAGTCGATCGAGGTTTTTCTTCTTTAGGAGTAACAAGGAAAGGAAGTACCCTACGAGACATTACGGTCCATTCAAGGGGGCGAAAAGCGAGGCAAAGTTCAGAATAAATCTCCTGTAAAAGGAGGTTGAGCCCATAAATGACCTTAATTACCGTTTGTTAACAGATCGCGGCATTCGCGCGATGGCTTATATTCTTCTTCCTACGGGGCTAATCGCTGGTTTCTTATGCGGAATCCTAAGTAGTTGATTGTGTCGAAGGAAAAATGACACTGGTTTGGCCCGATAGTAAGGTTGTTGCTTCTCAACCTTTGTAGTAGAGATGAAGGGTAGTCAGGTGGGTTTCCCAATCGTTCGTGGCAACATATATGTTTTCAAAATAGAAGGACACATTAGGCAATCCGTCTAAAATTTGTCTCATCATCCGGTTGTAGTTGTTACAAGCGGTGACGAGGCAAAAAGGAAGCCTTCTAAACTGCATTAACCCCTTTTCGGCAGGAAATGTAGTAAATCTCTTTACACTGTCCTTCAGAGGAATTTGATATTACGCTTTGCATAAATCCAGTTACGAAATATATTTCGCCCTTTCAAACAAGTGCAGATTTTGGTCAATTAGCGGAATAGGCTCCACGTCAAACATGGTGACTGCGTCAATTTCCTAAAGTGAATACACATTCTTTATGATTTATCCAGTTTTCTCACCATGACCACGGGGGGAACAATACTCGGAATTTGAAGGTTAAATGATTTGCAGCTTTAATAGATTTTCCACCTCTCTATTAAATTCTTCCCTCGGGTGGACAGGCAAGGGGTGTGGTTTAGACCTAACTGCTTCTTGGGTCGTCAACTGAATATCGTGTTCGAATTTGGTAGAACATCCAGGTACGTAGGAGATGACGTTACGGAACCGCTCGATGGTGGCTAGGAGCTGAGCTTTCTGTTGAGGTGTTAATTGTTCGCTAATATTGATCTCGACGCAGACATTTTGGACAACCCGCAGGAAAACAGGGGAAAATTTCCTTCGAGGGCCGATTCTTCACCAATTGCTACAATGTGATGAATTCCTGCACGCCGGTGATACTTTTTGAAGAGTTTGATATGAAAAGGTCTATTTCCGCGTGGAGTTTCGATCAGATATTCTACAGCGACACGCTTCTCAACTATCCTAAAGGGACTTTTCAATCGGCTCAGAAGTTTGCTAGTGTCCGTCGGAAGTAATAGAAAAAATTCTTCATCGGGTTTAAACCTCCGATCTTGAGATTTTCCATCGAAGTAGGCCTTATACTTGGTTAGGTTCACGTCGGCGTTTTGGTAGGCCAACTCGGTGCATTCTTCCAATTTCTTACGGAGCTCGATCAAGTAGGAATACGAGGACTGTATTTCCTGGTCTAATCTAAAATTTGTAAAGAGCTCCTTAAGGACACTCAGGGGTCCACGAACGTTCCTACCATATAATAATTCAAAGGGCGCAAATCCTAAAGTACGATGGGGTATCTCCCTATAAACGAAAAGAGCCACTGGCAGATAACGATGCCATTCGCTCGGTTGTTCTACGCACAACTTTCGTAGAATCGCCTTGAGATTTCCATTTAACTTCTCACACATTCCATTACCAGCCGGGTGGAACGCAGTGGTAAATAAAGGTTTCATCATGAAGAGTTTCCCTACTTGCTCCATTAAATGAGAAGTAAATTGACGGCCGCGATGTGACAGAATTTCTTTGGGTAATCCAACGCGGGCAAAAATTGAAATGAGCGCCTTGGAGCATGAGACACTGTAATCCTATTTAGTGGGACGACCTCGTGGAACTTGGTAGCGAAGTCAACTAGGGAGAGGATGTAACTATGCTCGTCACTAGATGACGGGTAAATCGGATGAACTAGGTCTATAGCTACACGGGAGAAATGTTCAGAAATAATGGGACCCTTTTGCAATGAGGCTGGCTTAACTCGCCCCTTAACTGTTGTCTTTTGACATACTTCGCACGATCGACAGTATTGCAAAATTTCTTCGGCCTCCCCAGGCCAATAAAATATTTCCAGATCCGCTTAGCGGTCTTTGTGTGGCCAAAGTGACCAGCGAAAAGACTGTCATGTGCGGTATAGAGTATGAGACGCACATGTGAGCGCGGAACGCACATTGTCTGGGTCTCAGACGAGTCTCCGTGTCATCAAGTTCGATAGAGAAGGTTATTATTATCCCGAAAAGTGACCAATTTGCAACCTTTTACCACTTCCAGTGTCCCTTCTCGGGCTTTCTCCCACGGGGGTTGAAGGTAATCACATTTCTTTTGCTTCTTGGGAAATTCCTCATTGACTAAGTTTCTACAATCCGGTTCTGCTGTTCCGAGAGTTTCCAAAGGGACGGGCGCTTCGGAATCTCTCTCAGCCTGAGAGCGCGTGGTCACTGGTTGAGCCAACGGGGTCGATGAGACCTTGGGGTTCTTCCTAATCAGAACGGCACAGAACTTTATGGGGCCGCCACTCCTTTTGCCCAGTCGGTGAAGTAGGCGCAATCGATGTGGCAAGTTACTATAGGGAACCTATTAGCACGTCCCAGATAGTCATGGACGATGGCGAACCGATCGTGATCCAGTGCTACTGGTAGAAGTAACTTACCCGAGACCACGATACACGTGCACCCTGTATCTCGGACGAGGGTGGAGATACGGCATTCATTTACCGCACTTGATTCGTACCGGAGGCCCCCAGGGTTACTTTTATTGAATAAAAAGTTTACCTGCTGGCCAGACAGACCGGGTTGACTTGACGAGGTCGAGGATTTTGGAAGCAAAGTGGGCAGAGTGGTGCACCTGCTGCACCTGGTAGGAAAAGCTTTTTCTCAGCTGGGTGTTCTGAGGGCAACTGTATTTAACGTGTCCCTCAACTCCACACGTAAAACACACGATGTTTCTTCTGGGGAGTGCTGACGGAGGGGGATTGGAAAAGAACGGCCGATTTTCCTGCTTGATGAGAAATTGCTTCAGTTTTTACTTAACCAGGCGGATTATCTAGAAAGATTTTCTTTTATTTTGAGGAATATGGGGGGGAAGGGCATGGACTCCATTTTCTTTGCTTCCTTGTGATAACAATTGTGGCTGGCGGCATATACGTCAGCCTCTTCTACACATTCCTTAAAGTTGTTACATCTTTTGTCCTTGATGAAGGATCGTATTTCTGAAGGAAGAGATGTTAAAAATTGGTCCTGCAGGAGGAAATCAATGAAGGCGTCGTAATTTTGGGGTACTTTTGATGCGTCTAACCAAGAATATAGGTCTTTGAAGAGTAAAACCAAATTGTTTAAAATTCTGTTTAGGTTGAATACGACTCTTCCCAAACTTAACTCGATAGAAGTCGGGAGTCATGTTACAGGCAGAGAGCAATTCTGTCTTCAACGTGAAGTAATCGATGCTTGCTTCCGAGGGGAGGGAGACAAAGATATATCTCATGGAGGCGTTTAAGAGAGTAACAACCTCGCTACACCATCCGACTCAATATCCCAGTTGTTGACTTCAAAGATCTTTTCAAAATGAGTTAAGTAGGAAGGGAAGTCTTCCCCATCTTTAAATGCGGGTAATTTAACGGACACCTGTTGATGAATCGACGGTCCCGAGTTAATTGATAGAGCCTCATTCCTCATTTTCTCGATTTCGATTTCATGCGCCCGAATTCTATCCCTTTCTTCTCTTTCTTTTTCTTTTTCTCTTTCTTTTTATTCTTTTTCTCTTTTAATTTTTTGTTCCTTCGCAATCCATTCTTCTGTCTGTACGTAGGACATCAATTCTCTCCCACTTAATCCTAATGTTCTCCTTGTGTTTTAATTATGTCAAATAACGACATTCTGACTTGCTCATAAAAAAGCACGCACTCGAGAGAATATAAAAGGGTTTTATTGACCCAAATTTTACGCTCTGGTAAACACTTGTGGAGGAGGGGGGGAGTTGCGCTGACGAGTTTTGAGAAACCCAAAATACGCACACCGAAAGCAAATGTACACGTGAGAAGGGAACTTGGTCTAAACGAGGTAAATCCTAACGTTAACCGTTATCAAAACCAATTAAAATACTCTGCAACCTATCTAAAATTTCCCGCCCGTTTGCCTACCGCCGCAAATAATTAATTAAGAAGATTTTTGTCTCTTGAAATCCTCAAACCACCACTTTGAAAGTCTTTATTTAATCCTCACTAATGATCCTTAAATACCTGACACCAGTTTAATATATATATATATATATATATATATATATATATATATATATATATATATATATATATATATATATATATATATATATATATATATATATATATATATATATATATATATATATGAATAACGTTACAGCCACGAGGAAAATGAAACAACGGAAAACTACGAGGCCTTTCGACTAATAAGGTCGCTCGATTTTTAAATGTAAATAAAACAAGTTGTGTGTGATATATGCACTCAATTTATTTTAAATTTGAAAGTACATTTTATGGCATTAAGTGTAGAGTATGAGGTCGTTCAAATGTCCGCCGCTGCTTTGCTTGGTGGAACGTATTCAGGAGGCCCAATTTTCGATGACTTTGTCGCATAAATCTGGCTGAATTTGCTGGACGGTGTTCGTTATGTTGACTTTGAAGACATTAACTGTTTGTGGATTATTCGCATAGCCCTGCAATTTAAGGTAGCCGCCCAAAAAGTAGTCTAATGGCGTTAAGTCGCATGATCTCGGTGGCCAGTTGACGTCGCCGCTGCGCGAGATGACCCTGCCCTGAAATCGCTGATGCAAAATGTCTATCGTGGCGTGCGTAGTGTGGCACGTAGCGCCATCCTGCTGTAATCACATGTCGTCAGTATCCATATCAGGCATATAATCCAGTTGAGGCCACAAGAAGTTGCTTATCATCGATTTGTAGGTCTCGCCGTTGACGGTTATGGTAATCCCATCTTCGTTCTCAAAAAAATACGGACCGATGATTCCGTTAGACGAAAATCCGCACCAAACAGTAACTTTGTTGGGATGCAATTAGTGCTAATGTATCTCATGTGGATTGTTTTCGTCCCAAATCCGACAATTTTGCTTGTTCAAAAATCCATTCATCCAAAAATGGGCCTCGTCGCTGTGGCGAGGATAGAAATCACGTAATGCGCGGAACGTTTGTCGAACGGAGCACTGATTTTGATAATAACATTTGATGATTTGCACACGCTGTTCAACGCTATAACCTTCCATCGTAATTTGCCAAGTACTACTAAACAGTTGACAGTCAGGTTGCCAGATGTCGTTTTAAGAACATGGCCACTATCGCCTTTTAAAGCTCGAGCGTCCTGGTTGAAAGACCCTATATATATATACAAAGAAAGAGCAAATATAAGTTCTGCGGGTGATAACAACAACCACCACAGGGCTTTCGCCATATTTTTATTTTCAGCATTTTAAATAAATTTGAAGACAGAAAGAAAGATACAGAAACCTTGTATAACTAACGATATATACATAAAGTACAAGAGAAAGAGAAAATTGGACGCGAATGAGCAATGAGACAAGAAAACGGAGTTTTTTTAGTGGCAATATATATATATATATATATATATATATATATATATATATATATATATATATATATATATATATATATATATATATATATATGTCGTAGAATTAGGCAGTTATCCCCTATTTCTGTACTCCTTGGTTTGTTCGGGGAAGGAGTACGACAGCCCACAATAATAATTGGAATTGAATTTCGTTGAGCGCGCGAGATTTTTGTTATTCATATACTTTAAATATGGTTGACCGGGATTGGTCTTATTGACTTAGGCTTTGGGGGTTGGAGGACTTGAAAAATAATTGCAAAAATAATCTTTAATTACGCAACAAAACATATAATACAAATAATGACACTCTTTAGTTATTAATTAATTGAGCAATGGAAAAATTATCAATAATTAGCAATAATTACTCATGCCGCAAGGGCTCAATACTCCGAGTACTAACCCGATAGGGTTTAGGAAGAAACTAAGAATGGAATCCGAGCCTTAGGGGCACAATAATTCACTTTAGTTATCCGAGATGACTCGGGAGGAGATTACGTGACGAGTCTTTGTCGGAGGGCGTCGCACCACCTCGACGAGGAAAGGAAGGGTGTACATATCTTACTATTTTTTTTTTTGGGGGGGGGGGTACCACAAGTAGACGCTCAAAATGGAAAGATTCTCCAAATAGACGCTCAAAAGGGAAAGATTCTCCAAGTAGACGTTCAAAAGGGGGAGATTCTCTCGTAAACGCTCGAGGGGGAAAACTCCCGTGGGGCTGAGACTGTGCGCTTCTTCTGGACGGGTCTTTCGATCCTGACACCATCGTTCCAAATAAGATCCTAGCTACGAGCCGGTAGGACACCGTGTTCTATCGCTCGAGGATATGCGCCGTCAGTGGATGATTCCACAGATGTCTGAAAAGAGGCCACTGAATACCTTCTGTATTTTCCGGGCTTGGCTCACTCGTGAGCAACGTCGAGACAGCTCACCACCACAACCTGGGGTCTTCTCCACGGAGGGGGGGACGTCTTCGGGACTCTTCCTTGTGAGGATTCTGACGGAATACTTCCATGATTAATTTTGTGACCGGGACTATATAGGCGTTCGCCGGAACTCCTATATTTACTAACGGAGGCAATTAAACCCTGCCTCACCGCCTCGGCGTTTATAGTTCGGCGGCGGGGGTTTGATGGTCCAATTGAACCGACGAAATTCTCGACATGCTACTGCAGCTCTTGTTATTCGCGATGGGCAATTTTCTCATTTTGTCTCCTCTTCCACTTTATTCGTGAATGGCAGTCTCTTCTCTCCTTTCATTTTTCCATTGCCTCTCCTCTCTGCTCGCATTCCTGGCATTTTCTCATTTCGTCTCTTTTTCGCTTCTATACTCAATGCCAATCTCTTTTTTCTTTAATTTCCACATTTCGTCTCTTCGCCTTTATTCACCAACCCCAATCTCCTCTGTTCTTTAATGCCCCCCTTTTATCACCACCTTCCTTCACTTGTCTATTAAAATAACCTTACACTTATCGCAGACATAGCCAATTACAACACTGCTTTCTTTCCTCTCCCATCTTCGCAGCACAACACACACACATACTCTCCTTATCTCTCTCTCTCTCTTTCTCTGTTCCAAGGAATCTTGCCGATGAGTATATATATGCCCTCGGCTCCTCAGTGGCTGTCATACTAACCTTTATGTCTATTTCATTATCCAGTCGAGGATCCTCCTCAATAAAGGCAGGTTGGCGAACCACTACTACTACTACTACTATTTGCTCCACTTCTCTGTTCTTCCCATTACTTCGTAAATGGCAGTTTCTTATTACCCTATATTTTCTAATTTTGTCTCTTTCTCTCCATTCATTCGTCTATGGCACTCATTTTTCCATCCCTTTCTCATTCTTCTGTTCTTCACCTTCATTCGTCCATAATAAGCTATATACTATTTCCTTTTATTCTTTCATTTGATCTCTTCTTCGCCTTCATTCGTAAATCACAATCTCCATTTTGTTTCATTCTCTTATTTCGTCTTTTTTTTATTCATCTCTATTCCATTATTTTTTTTCTCATGTCCACCTTTATTCAGCAATGATTATTTTTTCTTTGTTTGATTGTCTCCATTTGTCCCTTTTTCGCCTCCGTTTTCATTTTGTCTCTTCTTCGCCTTTATTCATCCATAATCGTATTCCCTTTCCTTTCCTTTTATTTCCTCTTCGCCTTTATTCGTCTGTTTCTTCCCTTGCCTTTATTTTTGTTTCTTCTTCGCATTTATCCGTCAATGAGAATTTCCTTTCACTTTCATCTTTTCTCTTCTTCACCTTTTTTCATTAATGACAATCTTCTCTTTCCTTTCCTTTTCTCATTGTATTTCATCTTCACTTTTATTTGTCTATTACAATCTTCTCTTTTTTTTTATTTACTCATTTTGCTTTTCTTTGCATTTATTCGCCAATGACAATCTCTTCATTTCTTTCATTTTCTCATTATGTTTCTTCTCCCTCTTCTGTTCATCATTGAAAATCTCGTGTTTCCTTTCTCCATTCTTCTCCTTTTCGCCTTTATTCTTAAATGACAGGATCTTCTTTCCTTTCATTTTCCTATTTTGTCTCTTCTTCACTTTTACTCGTCAATGCAATCTCGTCTTTCTTTTTGTTTTCTCATTCGTCTCTCTTGCCTTTATTCTTGAATGATAATCTTCCCTTTCTTTTCACTTTGTCTCTCTTCCTTTTCCCCCTCGACCCCATTCTTCTTTTCCCTTCCTTTCAATTATTTTCCTTTAAGCAGTTATTCATTTTTTTCTATTCCTTTTTATTTTATATTCATTTTTATTAAAAATGATTTTCTCTATTCATTTATTGGTATTCTTTGTAGACACACATAAATGATTTTCGTTTTCCTTCTTCTCTTTATGGATATTCCTACGGTTTATTGCCTTTTACGAGATTTATATCCATATTCGTTATTTTCTTGCTATTCATTTTTAGTCTCTATTCATTTCTTTCTCTCGCATGTGATATTCCTGTTCACTTTTGTTCTCTCTCTTTCTCCTCTCTCCCTGATTATTTCTTTTTTCACGGATTATCTTCTCCCCATTTATTTATCTTATTTCCATTTTTATGACGAATTATCTCTTCTTTACTCATTTCCATTTATTTATATTATTTGCCTTCATTTCTTCTCTCACGATTTATCCTTTTCCTAACTAATTACCTTCCTATTAACTTCTTTTCCTTTCACTTTTAGTGTATTCATTTTCGTTTTCCTCAATTCCTTATAGCAATAACGTGGGAGGGGAGAGATATTCGTTAATTAAAAGGAACCATTTGCATTCTGGTCAAATCAATCAAAATCCAAACTTGACCTTTTACTTTCAACCCGGAGTCAGCTCTACCCTACCTGCCAATACACTGACCATTTAGGAGGGACAATAGCGCAGGGCCGGTGGTGAGTAATTTAACAAGTGGGCAACTCACAGTGAAATTTTGATTCGTGTCTTTGCGATAAAAAAAATAAAATGACTCATCTTTGTTTGAACAAATACGCTACTTAATTTAGGGCAAAATAAAATCGAATTTGTCAAATTATGTCTGAATGCTTGGAGAATGGAAGGAAGTACTTCTCATCCGACAGCATTAAGAAGGTCATCACCTACACTTCCACCATTTTTCAAAAGGCCTTCAAGCCTCACATCTCGTGTCTCTACTTTCACTGCGCAAAAAAATAAATAAATAAAATTAAGTAAATAATATTTCTTTAATGACCTATCTTTGCTGAAGAAATACCTAGGAGGCAGGATGCATGCGCGTATGTATGTGCGTAATGGCTTATATATATCTACAGGTGGGCCTGTCTGTCTTTACAAAACAGAAATTGCCAGGGAAGTGAAGTTGGCTTAAATAACGGGTGTTCCAATAACTTGGACCGATTTTAAATGTGAGTTAAGTTTAAGCGTCTAATGATTTTTTTTCGTTTTCTTTCAGATTTAACAACTTCAGTCTTTGGAAATTTCAACCATGGAAAGATTAACAATCGAACAACGTGTTTAAGTTATCGAAGCATATTACGAAAATGGACGTTCAAACAGAAACGCATTTCGGGCACTTCGCGATTATTTGGTCAACATAATCGACCAACCGAGAGTGGAATTGGGAAAATTGTTCTTAAATTCAAACAAACGGGGTGGGTAGCAGATATGAAAACGCCATTGCGTGCTCGTTTATGCCGTTCAGCTGGAAACATTGCTGCAGTGCGCGAGAATGTGGTCGAAGATCCAAACACTTCTATCGTCATCGCGCGCAGGAATTGGACCTCTTCACAACAACGTTACATCAGATTTTGACAAAAGATTTATCTCTACACGCTTAAAAAATTCAATTGACACAAGAACTGAAGACTGCTGACCATTTGAATCGCCGTACATTCGTCAATTGGGTGCACGAGCAAAGACAAGCCGATGATGATTTTTCGCAAAAAATCATCTTTAGTGATGAAGCCCATTTTCATCTTGGTGGATTCGTTAATAAGCAGAATTGTCGCATTTGGGCTGATGAAAATCCCAGGAAGATTGTTGAAAAGCCACTGCATCCACAAAAGGTCACTGTTTGGTGTGTATTTTTTGCTAGCGGAATCATTGGGCCGTATTTCTTCGAAAATGATGCCGGGAATTCTGTTACGGTGACAGGCGAGAGATACCGTGCCATGATAACCAACTTTTTATGGCCTGAACTGAATTCTATGGATGTCGAAGATTTGTGGTTGTAACAGGACGGTGCCACAAGCCATACAGCCAATGCAACAATGGCTTTATTGAATGAGAAGTTCGCAAGTCTCATCATTTCTCGAAACAGCGAGGTCAATTGGCCACCACGATCGTGTGACTTGACGCCTTTAGATTTCTTCCTTTGGGGTCATCTCAAAAGTAAGGTCTATGCCAACAAGCCAACAACAATTTAACAGCTGAAGGATGAGATAATAAGGCATATTGGTGAGATCGAGGAGCAACTATGCAGAGACGTCATCAAAAATTTTGACCATCGAGTGGAAGTATGCCGCCGAAGCCTTGGCGGACATTAAGGCTATATTATTTTTCACATATAATTGCCATTACTCAGATAACATGATCCAATAGTGAAATCAATAAATTTTTACCAATAACACTGTTTTATTTACTGCTAACTTCGATCCGTCTTAATGGAACACCCTTTATAACTCCCATTACTTTTTAACTCCCTTTATTTCTCAGTCTTAAATATTTCTACCTAGCTGAAAGAAACACAAACGACGATGTTTCTATAAAAAAGGAAAAGTTATCAAAGATTCTCTTATTAACTCCTGTGTATCTAGATTGCTCGAAATACGAAATCAAAGTTGACTGAATCCAATATTTTTTCACAGTCCCGCCACTACGCAGAAGGTCATTTCTTTTTATTACTTTTCTTCAATAATGATGGAATAACCGTGCGATGCTAAATACTATAATTATTTCAGAAACTTGCCTGTATCGATGTTTGGTGGAAGTTGAGTATTTGCTTTATTTATTTAGTTACATATTTTGGGGGGTATTTAACTGCATTTTTTTTTACAGTACAATCTTCTCGTCGTTTAGTGGAGGTCGGTTTCTGCTTATTAGTGGTTTTATTTTGTGGTCATAAAATTTTCGATAGAACTATTTGGATCTTTCGATAATTATTTTATCCGTTTGCGATCTTATTCCCTTATTTTCAGTTTAGTTAATTAGCTGCTGTCTTTCATTTAACAGGGGTTTCATTTTTTTTCGGTAGAATTTTCCCTCAAATCTGTGTTATACCACCATGCAATATTCACTATATACTTTGTCACCTCAGTATCTGTGAATATTTCTATCATTAAAGTATCGCATCTTATTTTTGCCTTTTACCTAAAACTCGTTTAGTATTTACGCATATTAACTGTTAAAAAATCGTTTTCGATGTGGTTGTTTACAAATTTTACAAAGTCCAAAATCGATTTTGCTATATACATGTTACTGTTTTCTGATGAAAACTCTATCACTTAATCATTGTTCGCTAAACTTGATTTCTAGTATAATTTTACAGGCGTTGATTTTTCTTTTCTTTATTCCTAGTCTAGAGATTCTTTATATTTGATTTTTCTCCTTAGTTGGGTTTGTTCTGTTGTCGATCTACAAAGAGTTTCAGGTATATTGATACAAAGTTGAAAGTGTGCCTTAAGAGCTAATGAACACGCTCAGTAAGAGTTCATGTACGCGGTTTCTTCAAAGAATGCCTGCTGAAATCGAATAACAGTACGCCGTACTCCCGGCCTTTCCCGCCGGGAGAAGCGTGAAGAAGATTGTGAATTCGTTTGATTACCTAAGGATCCTCGTAATCTAAGTGAAATGGTGGTATGACTAGGCTGATAATAAGGACGAAGGATATTTGCATAGCAAATTTCCCCCATCTTTGATAGGTTTGGGCGTGGTCAACAGCGAGGACCACGTTAGGCCTCCCCCCCCCCAGGGCATCAAGGTCAATGTTTATGTTTATAGTGGTGTGTTGGAGACTGTAGTTAAACCTTGAATGAACCAAGTAGCCGGGGCAAGGCTTTACGTTTTCCAGGAGGACCCTGCTTCCGCACACAAAGCCAGGAATACAGACGCGATTGTTCAACAATGTCCTTCACCACTGGTCCCGACTTATGCTCGCCCAGCTACCTGACTGCAGAATCCTAGATTATTTCGTGTGGGGCGTTATAGAGAATGCTGTCAACAAGACTGCTCACAACACTCTAGGATCTCTGAGAGCCGCCATTGTCGACGTAATGTCATCCAATGATAAGCACTTCTTAACAAGAGCATACAGCCAGTTCTATTCCCAGCTGGAGAAGGCCATGAAGTCAGATAGTGGACATTTCAGATGATTTAGCAACTATATGTATATATCGTTCTATTTGTGTGTAAAAACTCATACGAATATATTGCTTCGTTTGGTACAAAACTTGTTTTCTTTTCCCGTTCCGTGTACAATTTGTAGCAATTTACCTGAAATCCCTTGTATTTTAGTTTTGCTCCTAAGTAATCTGTGATCGCTACCTGTGTCAGAAGAACTAATAACTGATATGTACTGAGTGCTCTCCAACCCAGCTCTCTACTTCGCGGCAGATAACGATGCGGTTGGCTGCCATTTTCAGGGAGAGTTTTGCCTCAAGGCCGATTGTCTTCATTAGAGAAGCTTCCCCTTCGGGTAAAAGCTTGTCCACATTTTTGGTTTCAACTCATATGGCAATGAACCCTTTTGTACCTAGATGTGCTTTACTAGTGCTACTCTTAGTTCTGCGAATAGCACTTTGCAAATTCGATTCATCTGGGGAGGGTCCTCAAGGGAACCCTCTTACTGAGGGTCTCTATTTTGTTTGCGGGGTCCTTCTGCTCCTTGGTCGTTCTTCTTACTTATCCTATAATATTTTTTGTAATTATATGTATTGAGTGGGCTAAGTGTAATTGGCCAAATTTAAAAAAAAATAATAAATGAGTATATAGGAAGAATGGTGGGGTAAAATTGGAAGTTTGAATTGAGGGCTCCCACCCATTACCCAATTGGTCTCCCACTCGACTACTACCGGAATAAAGGGTGATGATGGATGGGTGGAACAGGTTGGGCTCCTCTAGAGGGGTGAATCAACTGGCACTACCCTAGTGCTACCGCCTCTCGGGTTTATTGCATCATAACTGCATCCAATGTGCACATAGACGGGAGCTGCTTCCATCTGTAGTCTTGGTCGGACCATCGGATGTGGGGATTACTCCTCCCCGGAAGGTTGCAATTAAGTCCCATACCGGAATGATTTCTGACCCATGATTGCACTGTGGGCTATTTCCCAAACCACTTTCTTTATAGGTCGCTAATTATGTCCGAATCAAATGACGTGCATAGTTAGGACGAAATTAATGCATGGCAGATCGCTCGGTCGAGTTCCACTTTAGTTCATGGGCAGGAGCAAGAGAGGGGGGTTTAAGCACTCATTTGGTGTTTTTCAACTCTTTTAAATTATATTATTTTCTTTTGTAACAGTGGAGGAATTCCACCTTCGGTACGTATGCCAACACATCATTGCTTACAAAAAATCGCCCTTCTTCCAAATTCATTCCAATCGACAATCGTGTTTTTTTTTCTCTGCAATCTTCACATTAGGTCTCCCATAACCATCTTGACTTTGTTTTCTTACGTATGTTCATTTTATAAGTGTTTCATATATGTATATATATCCAACGAGGGTTACTCATCAGAAAGTTTGTGAGGAAAGAACCTGTTTAAAAAAATAAAAGGTTCAAGAGGAGGTAAGTGAAAATATTATGATGGCTTTGGGGTCGGAAGGGCGGGTAAAAGTGTTTTATAGAATTTGTCAACTTCATCTGAAAGAGATCATTTAGGTCCATAGGCTTAGATCCTTCGGGAGACGGATGGGAGAGGGGCGACTATTTTATATCTGAATTACTATAGCGATTAATTACCCTATTGGAGATCTTTAATGTCAGAAGGGACTTTTATGGCAAACATCATGACCGAATTTATTTAATTTATTGACCAATTTTAAATAAAAACAACTTCAAGTTTAATGTGAATATTTAAGAAAAGTAAATTTATATAAAACAGTTTAAAACAAATTCTACTTTATTTACTCCAAGTAAACATCTTCCCGAGACAAATGACGAAGCAGGAAATAATAAAATAAAACGTTAATTGCGTTTTTTTATTATTAATCTTTTATATTCTATATTTTTTGTTATAAAATTTTCATTTCGCGAATTTATATTGTTGTGATAATTATTTTTAACACAGTTACAAGAAAAAGTCTTACAAATACAGATAACATAATTTATTTTCCCTTTTTTGTATGGATAAACATCTCAGAATTGCCATCTTTATCTTTATTAAAGATAGATACCATCTTATTTTTATCATAGAGGTCATCTATGTAATAAAAAATCGTGATCACTTGGAACTGCGAAGAATGTTCGAGGGATTTTTAAAATCGAGGTGAATTTTATGTAAGGATTAGCTATGTGAATATAAATACATAGATAGATAAATACGTGGATTAACATATTCCTTCATTTTTTATCTCCCCTTTCTTTCTTACACTAATAATACCACATCAGTATCTATTACTGGGCACATTGATAAATCTACGGCATACACACTACAAGAGACGCCGTTTGAACGTGAACCGGTTGCTCGCTCATCTTTCGGTGCATCTCGCTACACTAGGACGGACTTGAAGGTTCTATACTTGAGCTTCATTTCGAGTCAATGGCAACACCAGAAACATTTGCGCCAGACTTACGTAACCCCAAATGATGTTGAATGCTCGTGTATCTCTAATTACGTACGACTAGTTTATCTATCTAGTTCGTACTTATGAGTTCCTGTGGTTTTGAGTTACTATTCTATTCTCTCTCTCTCTCTCTCTCTCTCTCTCTCTCTCTCTCTCTCTCTCTCTCTCTCTCTCTCTCTCTCTTTCTATCTATCTACATTCTATGAATTTTAATAGCAAAACTAGACCAACGAAAAATATCAACTAGTAACAAAAAAAACTCCCAAAAGAACAAATAAATTTAATTAAAATAATGGAAACTTAAAATATCAACCGCTGTGACCACAGGTGTTCCAAAATATCAAAATGAATGTGCCAACTAACATAGGAACAAAATATACGAATAAATGTATAAATAAAATATCCTCCTGACAGAGTAATGATTTAAAACAATGACATAGCAGATCGGAGCAAATTAGTTCCGACATGTCTTCAAAAAGTCTTATGGACTAAGTTATAGTGTACTTCATGATAATTGATTAACAACTATTAACTTGATTAGTGGCAACCTTCATAACTAAGAATTCCCTGCGATATTCCTATCACCTTATCTTTCCATCTATATGTGTATTCATTTCGATGGGTAATTAGATGTTACCTATTTAGGATAGGTACAATTATATCGATAGTAATATTAGATATTTTAGTTTCTTGTTTGCTTTGAACGTGTTATGGATTTATATTTTAAGCGAATTCACCAATAACTTGACATATGGTCTCCTATAACTGCTATTAACTTGATTGCGCTGGAAGAGGGGGAGTCGTGTATTTATGTAATTTCTTTCCTGTTAAAGCAGAGTAAAAAAAAGAGACTACCTTCTCGTAGTTTGACTATCACTAGTGAATTCATAAAAAATAGAATTATTAAAAATACCAAAACAAAATAACAAATACACAAGGCCTCTTTGTATGGCCTTCCTAAAATATGAAAAAATCAAGAAAGATTTTTATTCTGAGAAGACTACATAAACAGGAAGTTAGTGAGACCTACATATATACACCCCTCCATATAAAGTCATGCGCATCATCATTTAGCTGTTACTCAATTAGTAAAAAAGATAAAAAAAAAATGGAGTGAAACAGGGAATCTCCAGCTCCCTAACACTATTTACAGCAGTGCTTGAGGAGATTTGTAGGGATTTGGAGTGGGAAAAAAATGAATGTGAATTAGTAAGGGATATTTTCCTCAAGTCCAGAGGAAGTACAGTCAACGTATGTAACATGAACTTTACATTTTCTAACGTACGGACAAAAATAATGGACACGGAACACGAAAAGTATACTGAAAAAAACACCTCAAAGAACATTAAGACACATGTTGGCGATAAACCGGAAGGGACATGGAAGAAATACTTAGGTAAGAATACAAAAACGAGCGATTGATATAGTAGAAGACAACAACTATAAGCTGAAAATGGAAATGAGCAGGAAAACGGGGAGAAGAGAAATGAAAGAAATTCTTAAAAAGGCCTTTTTATACATATATAGACCCAGAAGTGACACACTCAAAGGCTGTACTGTGATCAATGGAAACTTTATAAGGAGGCCTTCACCCAGCAGTGGAGTCGGTGGTATGTAAAGAGAATAAGGAGAGACAAAGTACATTAGCAAATTACTACTACAAGGACGACTCAATGCAGACCCACCCAACATTTCTCGTTTACAAGAGAGGAGAATAATTGCATGTTCGCTAATTCAAGTCATGCTTTCTTTCGTATAAACATTTTTCTTGTAGGTAGAGGGAGGTGCCTATGTTAAGGCATTCAAAACTAATCTCCTCTACCTGTCCTTCTTCTGTTCTTGAGGGCCGAACCTCTATAAGGTAGTCCTTCCTCAATTACCACCAAGTAGTAAACAGCGGTTGAGCGTTTGAGCTTCTCGATGTTTGGCGCCAATTTTCAGAACATAAACAAAAGGGCTTTATTTAAATGCGCACAGTTATGCAATAAACTGGATGTGTATTGTGGGATTTTTTTGGAACTGACTGCATAAGGTCACTCTACCCTATAGAATGGGAAAGCTCTTTTTAACCCACGTACGTGGACTGGTGCATAAATCGTGTGTGCAGTATTCGGCAGACACGGATTGGGTATTAGTGGTGGATATCCTATAACAAAGGTGGATGATTCGACCCGCGAGCCACCCTATGAAAGGTACTACCTCAGCTCATGGCTAATTCCAGGAAAGGTGGGGCTATTAAGTGGCCATCGAGTTAGCACACCCGAAAACTCGCACATATTAGCCATATTCGATGTACAAGGGAAGTGGGGAACAAAAAAATAAATTTACAGGTGAAAAATCGACCCATGGGCAAAAGTTATCTATGTAATCTTCGCTATGGGTACATAGATGCAGAGTGGCTGGAGGCTATTAGAAAATTCACTTTTAGTAAATGAATGTTGGCGACTTTCCACTAGCAACATTAATAGTACTTCACTGGATTATTTAAAAAATATATTAGACAAGTACATATTTGGGTGATATTTGGGTAGCTTAAGTTTATTTGACCTATCCGTTCTGGGATGGTTGTAAATTTGTATATATTTTGTGGTAAATGACCTCGAATCGTTCTGAGTAATGGATTTGATATGGTAAGCAAGAGAACCCTGGTGGCCATTTCCCCTTCTTTTTTTTCATGTATGAACTTCTGTTTGTTTCTTTGAAGGGATTTAACACCCTTGTATTTATGTCCGGTTTGTTAGAGATTCATTTTTTATTATTGTTTATTACATTACTATAATATTTAATACTTCTCTAGTCACCAAAACATATCCTAATACATGGAAATACCCTCATGTTATTCCTGCCTTCAAGGGGGGAAGACGCTGAAGATGTCTTTAACTATAGACCAATTTCTTTGATTCCTGTGTATGTTGTTAGCCACTCAGTTAACAACATACCTTGAGGTAAATAATCTTTCCGACAGCCAGCAGGTGTTTAGACCCAAACTATCTACGGAGATAGCTCTTCTCAATATACTATAATTCAAAAAATCTCTCTTTTACTCCTTTTGGACCTTTCGAAAGCTTTTGAAAGTGGCCATGATAAGATTCTTCTAGAAAAATGTCAGGTGCTGAACATAGAAACATACTGGTTCTCTAGCTACTTCGTTAATCAATTCCAATCTGTTAAACTAGATAATATAATATCATCTACGAGAAGGGTAAAGCTTGGGGTTCCTCAGGGTTCAGTACTAGGCACAGTTCTATTCAATTTTTACGTTAATGCCCTTGTAACATCTCTACCTAATTGCTTTGTTGTTTCGTACGCTGACGATACACAAATTCTTCTGGAGGGTAAGGTTGAAGATCTGAAAGATTTAATTAAGAGAACTGAAGAGATACTCAGACTAACCAAGCTATATTATCTTAAGAATGGATTATTACTTAACAAGCGGGAAAACTCAATGTATTCTTATTGGATCTTGGCAATACATCAATTAAATAAAAGAAAATATTACCATAAATTTCGATGGAAATGAAATAAAACCTATGAATAGTGTGAAAAATTGGAGGATACATTTCGATCGATTTATGTCATTTTATTTTCATATTGGTAAGTCCACAAGAAAGTAATGGGAGTGCTTATTTATTTAAATAGAATAAAAGACTCATTTTAACCTAATATACGCATTATTGTTGTACAAAGCTTAACTTTAAGCCTTATTAATTATTGTTTTATTATATGTGAAATCATTAGTAATGTACATCTAAATAAAATTCAAAGGCTCCAAAATTTGCTGCTAGAGTGGCCGATGGAGAAGCTAGTGAATTTGATCATATCACTCCCTTTCTTAATGAACTTGGATGGCTGCGAGTCAAAGATAGTTATGAATATGAAGTTTGGTGCTTAGTTTTTTTAAAATTACAATAAAGTAGCTACCTGGATGGCTCTACAATTTTGTAACAGTCAACTAAATAACTGGATTAATTACTAGACATGCCAATGACTTGGCTGGTAGAAGAGCACAAACCGATGTTGGTTCAAGGAAAATGAGCATCAGAGCCCCCCGATTAATGAATAACCTTGAACCCACCCCTTTTTCGAGCAGAGATCGCGTGGTCTCAAACAAAATCCTAAGGAAGGACAATAACGAAGATTCTCACGTGTAAGCCAGCGAGACACCCTACCTGCGTTTAACTAAATCAGCTGATTCCCCCACTCCCCTAATGACCCGCAAGACAAATTAATCCCTCGCAAACAGGAGCCTCCAGTCAACCCCATGCCTCGAGGACAGAATTTGCGCCAGACGAGCATCTTTTTAAACCCTTATCTGAAACAGAGCTACTCCGTTCGGCGCCAGGATTTCCCTTGAAACAGCAGCCGTTCCCAGAGGCCTTTTAGCGACTTAGCCAGCTGAGTATATATATTCAGGGTCCCCCGTTACTCGAGAGAGAGTACAGTTCATGTCCTTCGAAGATACGTCCCCCTTTTGTCTTGAGCCGAGCCCCTGAAGTTTGAAGGTCTCGTCGCCTAGATCACTAGCGTGAACCTTTGACCATTCTCTATAGGCAAGTTCGTGAAGCAGTTTATTCGAAGAGTTCATGCGAAATACTCCTCTCATCCCGTTCACGAAAGTACGTCGCCCCGTCCGAGTGCACTCCCCCAAGCCAAAGTGTATCTCGCTACTCCGCCCACGAGTCATTCATCTTTCTCCAACCTCACCTCGCTCTTCCTTGAGGTAATCGACTCTCATTGCAAGATCTCATCGCCGCGCTGCAAGATCTTCTCATCCCATAAGCGGGTTTGCCTAGGTATAGGGAAAAGGGGAAGAAAGACAGGAGTAAATAAACAATATATATAAATAGCATAAAAATTAGGGATTAAAAATTTTTTACAACAAACTTCTATTTCTTAGTGGAGACGGCGATACTAAACCTCCAGGAACAAATTTGTAGAGATGTAATGACTTGTGGTGTCACACAGTACACCTACAAGTTGCAGAATCAGCACCTAAAAATAATGCTAAGTATGCTATTACTAATACTATTACTAAAATACTATTATTCTCTCGTCCCCCCAAATATACATAATCGAAGTTATTACTTAATATTAGTAGTAGCCTTTTTAATTTTACTATTTGTTATATCGTATTAGTCATAAGTATTATTTATTAGTTTTTAGAACTTGGCCTTTTCAAAATTTTGGTCATACTTATATTAATAACTTGTTTCCGTCGTTATTAACGTGTTTAAACACATCGAAAGGTCAATTAACATCGATACTTTATATTTCTGTTCTATTGCTTTTCTTTCTGTTTGTCCGCTCCCCTAAATCCTGCTTCCTTATGCCATGTAAATTAACCCTGAGGTCGAGGTCACCCTTAAATCTGTCCTCACTCGACTGGAGAATGGAATGGAAGTCTTCCCTGTCCATGAATCTTAATGGATTCCCGGCCGCAGTAAACAAAACGTAAAAACAAATGGAATTGCTTATGGCCATTCAGCAGCTGATAAATGGACTCCGATTTCACTTTGGGCCAGTTTGAGGTGGCAAGGATTCTGTCTACCTGCGAAGGCAAGACGGCGATTAACGCGATCTAGATCGACGGCGTTGTTCTGTTCTCATTTAACGAAGCCATTTGGGTCTAAACCCACCTGATAAGAAGTCGTTCAAGGACGGGTTGTTTTCAATGCGTTCGTTGAGGCTACCCCGCAAGCAAGTGCGTTGCAATTGGACCAAGAGTTACGTTTTAGTTAACAAGGGAAACTGGACACCAACCAGCCCCATCATGATCCTTGAATATACAAATATAGAACGAATTATATATATATTTTATTTACATTATAAAAAATAAAAAAACAACGAGGGTATATAATATATCCACCAGAGTTTTACATAAGTGGATTCGTTGAGTGGTATCACTAAGGCAAGTTCGTTTTAGGGAGGGATTTAACCTATTCCCACAGAATGGCGCGTATCTCAGTGTGCCTTTCAGTTTAATGTGGGGCCTGATCTACATTAAACGACAGACAACGCAAAGCTAATTTGAATATGGACTCCATCCAAGGACCAACAACACCCCATGTGGCTCAACTTCGTTTAGGCCTTCTGCGGGTTTATACCTCATTGGTGTGGGGGGCAGTGAACACAGTTAACAGAAGTGGATCTTTCAGGGTGACTAGATAGCCGGAGGAAATAAAAGAGGAGATTACTGAGTGCGCAATTAGGAATAAATGTAGATAACACATAAAACACAAACTTCTCTAACATATCAGGTCATCTATGGATTTGGGGAACTGTCCGGACTGACCTGACCTCCAATAACACCCGCGCGTTAAACCATCTAATCAAATGTTTTTATCGAGACCTCCAATAATTTTCGCAGACGTAAACATGACATAACGTTAAAATTAACCCCAAGCTGACTACAATCTCTCAGAAAGGGGTATAGGAGAGTTGCGAACCCTCACGGAGTCTAGGGCTCTATGTAGTATCTCCATATGAAAGCACTACTCGGTATAAGTGACCCCCCATCCTACAGAGGGGGAGGTGGGGGGGATAATTTCGTACTTAAGAGTACTTGTGTTCGCCTCTACGAACTAGGTCTTCCTGAAAAGGCGGTAACATGTTTGCGTGCCCTACCAACCCCAACCCTCGCATTAATTTCCGGTCTAATTGTGTGAGTAGATTTTGTAGAGTTACGTAACGTAGCTAACACGAGGGCCCCAAGTAGTCTCCTCTTTCGACTTCCCGGTTTATGTCATTCACACATTTTCACTTCACTCTACTTCACCACTTTATAAGTCTACGCTCACTAGCTATCGTGCGGAGAGGCCCCAGTTGTTTTTTTTAATAAATCCAAAAGTGGTGAAGTTGGTAGAAGTGAATTGTAAATACCTTTCAGAGTACACGCAATTCTCCTGAACCTGTTATCTAACGAAGGCAGACCGGTCTCAGTTCGGGGGTGAAGAATGTAGAAGAATGACGCAAAGCTGTAGTAGCATAATAAACATCACTGCATTCCGTCACCCCGTACTGCTGACCTCCTTTCCTCACATACACACACACATACACACACCAACAAAAATCTCGAATAATTTATTAAAATATTCTACTAGAGAATCTTGCTAAGTATAATATTATTATGCAATATTCGTGTGTACATCTCCCTTACACATAAATAATAAACACACAATTATGAGTTATATTAAGAGATTAATCTGTAATTTTTTTATTTGCCCATTTTGACATTTGCCACTTGTATTTCGCCCTTGTCCGAGTAATTCCACGTCCTGCAATCCATTGCCTTATCTCGGCCACTTCGTTTTACACGAATCCAATTAAAACGCCCTGAATCGCCAGGCGATAGGTTTTGATACGGATAACTCCCGATGTTTCCTCGTGCTTGTGCGATGTTATTTGGAGATAAGGTTGACCTTCACAGTAGGGGGTCTAGTCCGATTAGACAGACTCCCAGTTCATTGAAGGACCGGGTACATGTATATGAATCCGGGGTTTCGTTTGTAGGAATTTGTGACTGGAAGCAAAAAATGAATCTACATTCAACATTGAGGGTGATGGGTTTATTAAGTTTTGTTTTCAGGAGGGGGATTACAGCAATCCTTTGAGGGAGGGGGATTTTCTATCTTTGGGGAAGTATTTTCCTATCTTTAGGGGTGGGGAATGGTTATTCCTGTGATTTGAGGAGAAAAATATCATTATTGCACTTTGGCTTAGTATTGATATTTTGGATGGCGGGGTATTTATTATTACAGGCCTCGTCGAGGTAATCCTTTCTTGCTTCTCTCGCTTCGGAGAATGATTTTTTCCCTATTCATTGTTAAGAAATCATTATTGCGTCGTGTTAGGAGATGAGATCTTTATCTCTGTCCATTTGAGAGTTGATCAGTATTCTTATCGTTTTGGAGGGATCATTATTTATGTTCTTTTATGAGAGATCATCATTCCTTTCCTTTTATGAAGAGAGTCATTATTATTATCCTTTGTAGAAAGATCATCATTCCTCTCTTTTTATGGAGAGTTATTATTATTGTCCTTTGAAAAGATAATTATTTATCTCCTTTTAGGGAGATAGTCATTATTCTTGTCCTTTTGGAGAGATCATCATCCTTGTCTTTTTATGGGGTTATTATTATTGTCCTTTGTAGAGATCAGTATTTATCTCCTTTCAGGGAGATGTTTATTATTCTTGTCCTTTTGGAGAGATCATCATCCTTGTATTTTTATGAAGAGGGTCTTTATTCCTGTCCTTTTGGAGATATCATTATCTTTATCTTTTATAAAGAGAGTCCTTACTCCTGTCCTTTTGGATAGATCATCGTCCTTGCCTTTTTATGAAGAGGGTCTTTACTCCTGTCCTTTTGGAGAGATCATCGTCCTTGTCTTTTTATGAAGAGGGTCTTTACTCCTGTCCTTTTTGGAGAGATCATAACTCCTGTAGTTTTTGGAGGGAGGCTTTACTCTTGTCGTCTTATAGATCTTTACTGTCGTTAGTTTTTATTGTACATCTTTACTTTTAGCTATTTAGAGTAGGAGTGGGTAGGGGATTTTATATTCTCTCTCTCTCTCTCTCTCTCTCTCTCTCTATATATATATATATATATATATATATATATATATATATATATATATATATATATATATATATACAATGAAAGAGCAACTACAGGTCTTGCGGGTGATAATACAACCACCACAGGGCTATGCCATTTTTATTTTCTGCCTTTCAAATTAATTTGAAGACAGAAAGGAAGATGCAGAAAACTTGTATAGCTGACTATAAATACACATAGTACAAGAAAAAGAAGAATTGGACGCGAATGAGCAATTGAGACAAGAAACCGGAGTTTTTTTAAAGGCAAGAGAGAGGGACATTAGAAGATTCCATAATCAAAGGGAGCAGAGGGCGGCACAGTGAAGGCGATCCTTTACCGAGAAGACAGAAATAACGCCAGGGGCATAGCCCTGTGGTGGTTGTTTTATCACCCGCAGAACCTGTAGTTGCTCTTTCTTTGTATATATATATATATATATATATATATATATATATATATATATATATATATATATATATATATATATATATATGCGTGTGTGTGTGTGTGTGACTTTGGGCAGTATATTTTCTTTATGGTAGGTTATATTGAAAGCGACCGCTAATCTCATATTAATAATTTTATTTTCAATCTTCTCGATTTGTCTTACGTTCGCCTTTTCTTTGTGGTTCAACCCGCGAATAAACCTATCCCGAAGTTGATTGGAGACCTACTTTTTAATTGCAAAAAAGTGGAAGAAAATTAATGCATCTTAGCACATTCTTTTATTACACTGACGCGTTTTGATACGACATATATCATCTTCAGAGTTAAAATGGAAATTCATACATGCATTCCAGTCTATATGTTATAAAAAGAGGTGTTAACAAACTGAAGAACGGAACGTAGACTTGTGTAGGTGAACTACTCCTAAGAAAATAATAGCCTCTATGGATGTAGAATCATTGTTTATCACGAATGTACTAGTCGCCTAAACGATAGACATAATATTAAAACACGTCTATGACAAAAATGATTGCTCCCCAGTTGGAATACCAAGGGCGGATATGAGGAAACTCCTACAAATCTGCACTTCAGAAGCCCCTTTCTATGGACCTAATCGAAATGTGTACTGCAAGTTGATGCAGTCGCTATGGGTTATCCTTTGTGAGTTCTCTTTGCTAACTTCTATATATGCAGTTACATAGACGTCATTTATATTAATGTACAAACAGAAGAAAAAATACATAACCTTGAAAGAGCCTTCAGAGAATGTTCTTCCCTCAACTACACCATCGAATAAAGCCAAAACAACCAATTACCATTTTTAGACCATTCTCACTACCAATATTAATGATACAATAACGACCAAAGTATATGTTAAAGCAACTAATCCTGGACTTTGCATGAATGCATACAGTGAATGCCCTAAACGTTACCGAACAAGCGTGATCACATCGTATATTAACTGTGCCTTCACCTACTGCACTACATGGAAGGACACGCACAATGAACTTCAGAGTGCCACCCAGGTACTGGTTAACAACGGATTCTCCAATAAAGAAATATAGACAGCGATAAGAATTAAAATGGACCTATGTCATCTGTCACAGCCCCAGAAAAAACGAAACACAGACAAGGAAAACATTATAGAACTCTTTTACACGAACACCATGAGCACAGAACACCGAAAAGACGAGAAATCAATCAAGAGCATTATTAACCGAGGAATAAAACCCACGAATGCCGAAACAAAATCGTACTAACTATCTACTACCAAAATAGACGGACATCAACCCTTTTCATGATAAATAACCCAAAACATCCACCTCAACACAAACAAAGGACCCAACTGATATATGAGAACACATATACCCAAGGGGAATGTGAGCTCTTACCTAACTCGTATATCGGAATGACCGAAACCACACTCTCAAGCAGAATTACATAGCACTTCAACAATGCAGCACCTAAAAAATGCACAAGAAATACATGGAACTTGCCTTAGCAGAAAAATGATCAAAGAAAACACAAACATTTTAGAATATACTCCCAAATGACGCCAATTACTCCTCCTTGAAGCAATATATATTCAACAAAGCCAACCTGGGTTAAAAATAAAATCTAACTTCTAAGAAATCCTGCCAACTGCAAGACGAGGAAATCAAGGAACCAGGTGCATCTAGAACCGCTGCTATTAGCCGCTAATTACCTTTGGCAAGCAGCTTACCCACCCACCCCCTTCCCGGTCACACAATTGCCCTTCTTCTACCAATCCCCACCTGCACCTCGTCAGCTCGCTAGTTCGCCTACACATGTCTAGGTTTCGTTCTTCAGTTTGCTAACACATTTTTATGTTATATAAACTTGAATACATGTATGAATTTTCCATTATAACTCTGAGGATGATACATGTAGTATCCAAGATTAGCCCTGGAATCATTTTGTTTCAGCAATAACATGATAACTATCCGACCAATTGCAACGATATTAGAAATCTTATGTTGTTTTACATTCTATTTTGAATTATATAATTGCCATGGTTCTCCAGTTCAATAGGAGTCTCAAACAAAAGGGGGCGTAAGCGAGTCCGTGAGGTTGGCCTTAAAAGGTTCGTAAAATGCCAGGATTCATTCAAGGTTATTTAAAGAGACTACCCCAAAATAAATTATTTAATTACAAAAAAGGGTAATCACAAAAATATATACACTGGTCATGATTGAGGTATTATACAATTACAATGAGCAGATTGGACATGGACTAATGCGATAGGGAAATGAAAATGAGACTCGGTAATTCACAAATTATAGACAGCGGGGAGTAACCTCCAGGGTAGATTTAAAAAAAATGGACGAAGGACCTTTAACTTGCAAACTAGCTTCTCAGAGAAGGGGGAGGTGGTGAGGGGACCAAGACTCGGAGTGCACTGGATGAGAAGATCTTGCAGCGCGGCGATGAGATCTTGCAATGGAAGTCGATTACCTCAAGGAAGAGCGAGGTGAAGTTGGAGCAAGATGAATTACTCGTGGGTGGAATACGAGATACACTTAGGCCTGGGGGAGTGCACTCGGACGGGGCGACGTACTTTCGTGAACAGGATAAGAGGAGTATGTCGCA